>VDFB02071437.1:0-14294 GCA_007258455.2 Sequoia sempervirens | reverse complement strand
CTGTCTTGTTGGTTTCAATAATTCAGCATATTGTGTAATGAGCAATTTGGTCCTGTCAATTGTACCTAATTTCACTAATTTGCAATCCATTAATTTACACCAGAATCAACTCCAACTCAAAGTGAAAGCAGTAGAAATGGTTGCAAGCACTGCCATGATTTACATGTTGTAGACTTCTGGAAGAGCACACAACTGACAGATAAATCTCTTGAGGTGTCGGCACAAGGCTGTAATCTTCTAGAAAAACTTAAGTGGGCATTCTAGAGTCTAAGATTCAGCACTTATCTTTCAATCAGAGAAGTGTGACAAATTGAACCATCAAAAAAAATCTCTGTGGCTGCATTATAGCTGCATCTGACAGAGCATTACTGGTGCTGACTCATGATTGTTGTCACTTGCAATCTGTAAAGCTGGGTTGGTGTAAGAGAGTTATGGAGGTAGGGCAATCCAGTTGTATTTATTTTATAAATATGCATTTTTGAATGTTTTGTAGGATTGACAGCAGAATTAAGGAACAGGAATTTGGGAAGGTACTACGATAAATGAGGATAGGTTTTATCTGGTTTTTTCATTTTCTTGAAGAATCCATCTTTGAATTTAGAATAGCCATGTATTCTTGTTAAGATTTTAGTCATCCAAATTCAGGCTAACCATTTGACAAAATGCCTGAATGAAAGTCCTGCATTGCTCTCTTGTTTGGGCAGTTGGGTTGAGTTGATCTATGGCTACTTTGATGAATGTATGCTTGGAGAACATCAAAGTATCATCTTTGATCTTAGAAAATGTATTTGACTTCATCTTTAGTTCATTTATATCCTTTTAAAGGAGAAAAAAACAATTTTAAACTGTATGATTTACATCATTTGCATTGAAAGTGGTTTCATTCTACAAGGATAAGGTTGTCATTAGCTCGACCCATAATCCTTGATTGCATCAGGAGGTAAGTTGTCCAAACAACAGCTAATCAATTTTTCTAATAGTAAGAAATGTTCAGTGGTTGACTGGGCAGCCCAACTGATATTTCTCAATTGTAAAAAATTACAAAGTTGTGTCATTGATTAGTCCCTTCCATTCCGATAAACTTAAAGAAGGATGTCTCAACAAACAAGTTGTCTTCTCTAGACACACAATGGCCCTGCGGAAAAAAGAAGACCTTTGTTTACGAAGGAGCTAAAACCAGAAATTTCACAATCAAAGAAGGCTACTCTCATCTCTTGAATGACAAACTCACTGAAGAAGAGGACCCTGTTCAGTCTATATGGAGATCAGATAGTTTGTCAATGACCAAGGTCTAGACTTGGTTTGTGGCAAGAAATAAAATTCTAACATAAGAAAACCTTTAAATTAGGGGTTTTCAGATTCCTTGGTCACTCACATTGTGTTTTGCGAAAATACCTTTGAAGAGAAAAATCATCTTGCTCAATGTTGGTCGCACAAAAACTATTATCAGTCAACTCAAAATTCTTTAACTTTTTTTGGGCTATCCCGAAAATGTCAAAAGACTGCATATACTTAGACAGTTAAACTCTTGTCACCCTCTGAAAGACAGATGACTGTAGAAGGATAGGGAGAAGCATGATTCTGTAGGCAATCATTCTGACTTGAGAGAAATGAGACAGTCTTTCAGGATGGAGCCAAAAATACAGATGGAAGTTGGAATTGTCTACTATCTAACATGGAAGATCTGGGAGAGGTTAAACATCTAAACTCGAAGTCTAGAGATTATCAGAAAATGAGCTGATCCAAAGAAAGTACCTCAGCTGAGAAATATCTATTGCTGCTAGAAAGATTTGGATATAACTGCTGATAACAGGGTTGAGAGGAAGGTCCCATAAAGCAGTCCGAACCTAGCACAAATAGTGGCATTTAGAACATAAGAATTGAAGTTGACTCGAGGGATGTTTTTGAGCTTTAAATCCCTGAGAACAGAATCACCCTAAGTTGGGAATTAAATGGTATCCTCCTATTGAGAGGGTTCCTCTAGCCACGAGTACAGGGAGAATAACAAGGCATTCATTGTATTGGGTGGCAATTAAAGTATAGAAGTGGAAATTTTCATTTTCAGCTAGAAATTCTCAAGACTCCAATCCTTGCACCCATGTTTAAGTACGTCCCAGTTCAAACCTCAACAGCTAAAATAACTTTTTTAAGCTGGTACCACAGATGGCCCCTCCCTGACCGCGGCCACTCTGGTTATGCTGAGTCGCTGACCCAGGGAATTCTCCAACCACATTCGAGAGAATGGGGTCCATCAGAAGGGGGTCTAAGACTAGATAAAACCTTTCTCATCTATGAAAGTAAAAGTCCAATTCCCTCGTAAAGGAGGTTTGCCCCATCTGAATAAGTGTTGGCTCAAAGATATGACTATGAGTGTGAATAATGCTGGGAAGGCTTCCGAAAGTGTATGCGCTAAGAGGGGCCAAAGATTAAATTGGGAGGTGGTTCAAGTAAAACAGCTACAGATTTGTATGTGAAAGAATAACCTAACTTTATTTTTATTTTTAACCTACAATATAAACATGGAATTCAACATCGAAACTTTCATAATTTCTATTCAATCCAATAGATATTGCTGATATGAGAGATAAATTGTGATCCTTTATTCCTTTTATAGTACCATCCATATAAGAGCGTCGCAATAAGCCATTAACAATTTTTTTTTTTTTGAAGGAAACCCAAAAAGAAAAATAGATGACACACAACAGTTTGGTGATCCCAGCATACCAGATATTATGTTCTCCAGACTGAGATTCTGTCCATGGCTCCATACAAATAAGGCAATGGAAAGAGTCATCTATATCAGAAAATTTTGGATCCGCTCCTGTATGCAACTCGTGGGTCTTTTTCAGCTCATCTGCTATCTTGTCTTTCTCTTTTGATAATCGTTCCCTCTCCTGAATAGCAAATTTCAATGCACCTTTCCATCTGTCAATTTTCGTCTGCATTTCGTTCCACTGGGCAGCTTTTAGTTTATAACATTCCACCATCTGCTCCAACTTTTGTAGCTTGTCTGCAATTTGATCTTTCTCCTTCACTATCTTAACGTTCTCCTGGGCTACGTAGTTCAGCTCGCTCTTCAACCTGTCCAATTCTTGCACTGTCTGTTCGGACTTGGGCTTGCATTTCTGAAGTTCCTGCTTGGTGATTTGCAGCTCATCAGCTATTCTGTCTTTCTCTTCTTTAACCTGCTGAGAGATTTGCTTATAATGTTGGACTTCTTGTTCAGCCTTATGCAAATCGTTCACTACTTGCCGTTGCTCCTCGAGAAGAAGTTTGGTTTCTCTGTTAGCTATCACCAGGTGGGCTTCGATAGCTTTAAACTGCTCATCTCTCTTCCTTTCGTAAGAAGCCTGAGCTACCACATAACGCTCTAAACAATCCAACTCCTTTTTAATAGCTTGAGGGTTTTGAGATTGAAATAGAGAATGTTTGAACCTTTTGGTTAGCAATGGAGTATTCTGAATCCCAACAGAATTTTTCGTCCCATTAGAAGGTGATACAATTTGCTTCTTCCATTGTCCTTCAGCCATTTCTGATGTTCCTCAGAACTGTCAGGAAGCCTCCTTAGTTGGTGGTTAAACTTTTGTTTTGGCTAATTTAGTTCTTCTACCCTTTAAAGTCCGCTTACTCGCCTGAATTTCCCATGCATGCCAATATTGAGAATGTATCATACATAAAGACCTGCTCAAAGCAGAAGAAATGACAACGACAAGGTCACAGGCTACAATTTATACGTGTTTAGATATGTTGGTTTGCAAGGCTTTGGGTATAGCAAAACGACGACTGTAAATACGTTTTATCATTTCCCAGAGAAAAAAAAGGTGGTGGTAGTGCCATCTGTGCCCCTGCACAGATGGCAATGCATTTTGAGTACCGAGGTTGATGATTTATAAAACCTCAGTACTCAAAATCATTAGTTTTCATTCTACCACAAAGTTTTGGGATTTCTTAAAGTTATTAGCCTAGTTTCATTCTATCATAAATTTTGAGGGTTTGATACAGATATTGTTGTCTGAGATGTTTTAGTTTTAATTATAAGAAATATTATTAAAAAATATATATTTATATAAAAAAGATAAATTTATTCTATTTTATAAAATTATATATGAAGTTATGTTATATTCTATGTTATAAAAAATAAGTGTATTTTATATCGAAGAATTTAAAGATAATTTTATTTCTTAATAGAATAAGTGAGGGTAAGGGTCCTCTCCTATTCTATTAAATTTTATAAGAAAAAAACAAAAAAATTATCATGGGAGGATATCAAGTTATTTCAAAATTACATTATCAATGCATATTGTAACTTGACAACATGCAAATAGTATGAACATTGTTGTATATGTTTACTCTAGCCAACACTTCTAAAGAAGACAAATATATAATTTCAAACTCGAGTGTAAGATACATATTTTAAAACATATTATATTATTATTTCTTTTATTATAGAAGCTTGTAGAACAAACAAACAAACAAAAGAATATACAATTAGTGATAGTCTCAAATCTATAGGTGTCATTGACAAGGTCAATTTTCACCTTGCATTTAAATAGATTTATAAGTCTAACTATCAATCTAGGGCATGCAGTAGGCTTCGATAGTTCTTCTAATTAATTTCAACACACATTGTACTCCTAACTACTTGCAACAAATGAACCGATTGACTATTATTGCTTTTAAGGAAAAAATAATCTAATAAATAGAAACTATTATAATGCTTTGAAGGAAAAATAACCTAATGGAATAGAAATGAATCTAATAAAATAAAAATTGCAACAAATATTTAATCTAAGAAATTATGAATCAAAATAAATAGTAGCAACTAACGGAAGAGAAGATAAATCAAATAAACTTACACTACTTAAGAGTAACTACAAAAAAAATGAAAGATTCTAATATGAAAGGTACTAGTCCCTATCCTTTGATCAAAGTGGGCCCTTGCTCCACCTTCAGAGAGAGACCAATCAACAGTCAACAATCAATAGCTTGGATGAACTTCTTTTATTTCATAACTTGGAACAAAGTTACATGCTTAATTTGAAAAAAAAGAGAGTTTTGACCTTCGATTCTTACGTTCTTCTCCAAAACAAGAAAAAGAGAGAGCTTGCATCTATATTAAATATTATAAATCATTAGTTATTCCATAATTGATAGCTACTAGATTCTAATTAGGAGTGTTCTAATTACAAATCTTCACTTTAAGAGCCTTTTTGAAAGGGATGAAAGGTGTTATCCTCTAGTTTAATGATTACAAAATAAAAAGATAATCATGTAGTGCAACAATCATGCACTCCCACATTCTTAGGAATCATATAAGGGTCTAATTCTTCTTGATATTAATGAGGTGTTGAACATCTAATTTGTTGATGATACTAATTTATTTTTTGTACATTTGAAGAGAATTTTTTTAAATGTACGATAGACTCAATATTTATTATTTTGCTTCAAGTTCCAAGGTCTCTTCTAGAAAAATTATTTTCCTTAGTTGGACTTTTATCTACTTGAATGGTTTAAAAACTTAGATGGGACTAGGGGCCAAATAGAATAGTTAGATATTTAGACATCCCCTTTATTGTTAAGCCCTCCCTCAAAGATATGTGGGATTGGGTGTACGATATTATTGAGAAGAACACAAAGTGGTAGGAATAATTTCTCTCTCATACTAGTAGATCCTAAGCTTGTTAGAAAAAAAATTCATCCTTTAGTATTTATAATGCTTTAACATGGCTTTTTGGCAACTCTCAAGTTAAGAAATTTTAGAGGATGGTTTAGATGTTTTGTGTTCTAATGAGGAGGGTAGTAAAAAATGCATGCTGTAAAGTAGAATTTGTGTTGGCTAAATTTGGGGCACATGGGCTAAAAGATCTTAAATTACAAGGTATTGCTCTTGTAGTGAAATATATTTTAAAGGAACTAAAGAGGGTTCTTAGCCATGGAATTTTTTTATTATAAATTATATCTATCTTCTACCTCCAAAAGGAATAAATTATGAAGGGTCTTCACCCCCATGAAATCTTATTTATATATATATTAGTTAGACTTGGTGGCTTTTTTGTATTCTATAGAATTTGGTAGGTGGGCATGACATACGTTCTTCTAGAGCTGAGGGAAATTTTGTTAGTTATAGGTCTATTTGATGGTGCCTTGCATATAAAAATATGTCTTTAGCCCTTACAAAGAGCTACATTGTTAAAGGTTGGACAACTAAAGGTTGTATGATGTTTGGAGATATATTTGAAAATAGTAGTTGACTCACATGGGATGATCTTCAAGATAAGATATAGATTCTTGTAACTTAGAATAAACACTCCATTCTCAACATGATATTAAGTTTTCTATTTACTTAAAATTCAATACAAAAAACTTATGCAACATAAAATGGGTGAATAACACCCCCTTGCTATTGGACAAGCCTAGGGATATTTATGATATGTTAAACAATACTCACATGTTATTTGATATGCTCAACCATTTGTCAAACTTCTCCCTTTTAGTCAAATAATGACAACCTATTCTAAGAAATTTATGGCCTAGATGGGTTGAACGATTTTTTTTTTTTATGTGGCTATTGATTCTTTAAAAAAAAAATTAGGTATGTCCTTGATGATGTTAGAGTTAGTACTTATGTTTTCGCTGTTTTTAATGTTATTGAAACTACTAAGTACTTATTTTTTTATTGTAACTTTACCAAAATAATTGGTCTATATTTTGGGGGGATAAATTGGGATGGGATAGTAAGAATAATATTTCATGGTATGAAATTATTTATGAGTTTGTATTTGTTTTGATAACTAGTTAAATTTATATTGTGGTTTAATATTTTTAGTAAAATCTTATAACACTTGTGGAAGGATAGGAATGAAGAGGTTCTTTACGACAAAAGAAGGATCCAAGTACAAACTCTTGCTCAAATTTTACCTTTTTCTTTTATTTTTTTACACATTACCATGAATTTGAATATATCTAATTTTTTTTTTTAAGTGGTTATGGCAAGGCAATGTTACATAAGACTAATAATATATAGGCTAACTGGTGGTTGAACATTGATAGAAATGATGATGGCTAGAGGAGGTGACAAAGAGAATGCTCTCATGAAGTGTGAACCAAATTTTTATTTTGAGAATATTATTCTTATTCTAGATATGATTAAAAATATCCATATCAAATCTCAAGCTCCACCCCATCTAATTAGTACACTTATTCTTGTTGATGCTAGTGTTTAAGCTTCTAATGTCAATGTTCCTAATGGTGGTATTGAAGTAGATAAATCTACAAGTCTTGATCTAGTGATGAGCTTATAATTATTATTTTGATGAGCTATGCATGCACCTTTTTAGCATGAAAGTGATGTAACAACTATATTTTGTAACTAATGATTAATATATCTATTGTTCATTAAGTTGTTTTTAATGCTTCAATTGTTGCTTGTTTAAATCCTTGGTTAGTTTAATTTTGATCTTAGTGGTTTACTTCTTATATCGAACAGATAGTTATTTTATCATATGAGACCTCTATTGTGTAACCTATAATTTAATTTTTATTATTATGTAATATATAATAATAATAATAATAATTTTGGATGTTGTAAAAGAAATTTTTTAATACTATTAAAGTAAAGGACAAACCCCTTGTAGACACTTAAATAATCCTAATTAATATTGAGCATCTAATTCTGATTTATTCATCAACTTCTACTATTAATCAAATAAAGCAATTTATTAGATTAATTCACTAATGTTCATCTAATTTAATTAAATCCCTTATGTCCTCTCATTTGTTTAAATAAATATAATTATTTAACAAATGTCATAAAAACCCCTAATCCCTTCAAGTTGATTAATTTTGAATTAATTAACTCTTAATCCTCATTACCCATTATCTAGCTTTTGACTCAACCTTGGTCAAACTAAACCCATGGTCAACTAACCAAGTTACACATGAAAATAATTTCTTCTAATTAACTAAATAGCCCATTTTCCTCACAAAGGCATATTCTTTGAGAATATTCCTGCAATAACTCCACTTATTTGACTTTCTTTCCCAAATATTAATGCCTCTTACAAGGTCTTTAATAGACACCTTTCTCTTACACAAGGCCTTAAATGGCCTCTTACATGCCATCTTGTTCCTCTTACATCTCAACCACATTCATTCAATATTTTCTTACATCCTACATATACTTATGCCCAAGTATCCTGTACTTGTTGCTTTTAGGGAAGTCAATCAAGCCAAAGATATTTGAGTCACATTTCTCAACATTCTCCCACTTGGCGAAGAGCTTACTGGATCCTTCCAAAGCAATCACAAGAATCTTAAACAATAATTTTATGCTCCAACCAAGACACCTGCAATGACATACAAGATGTCCACCAACTCAAGCAACAGTTCTAGCCATCCACCATAGAAAAAACAATGAGCCAAGGCATATATGCATCAGTCTTAAGAACACAAACATCAGATCCAATAGACAACAAAAGATTCAACACTGCCCCCACTCCACTATGCTCACAATTAGCTATATAGAAATAACACAACATCAACTTCAAAGCTCAAACCATAACACAACCATGAACTTATCCTCCAGAAAACAAGATAGAACATCAACTAGAACAACAACCAGAAAAATGACTGCTCCCATCCAACTAATCAACCCATGCGACTAAAAATAGCACCCACAACAAGTGTTAATCCATCTAATCACACATACCTCCAAGGTATCCTCGATAGTTAACTCATGCCAGCAACATAACCAACTCATCAACCGCTGAAACAAGCTCCATGTGCCAACCAATCAAAGAAGACAAAACACATCCAGGAACTCCCACTACATGGGTAACACCAAATCTGAAAGATCAAGGCATAATGATTCTAGCAATAGCATCATATAAGAGGTGTAAACTACATCATGTAGTACCAAGGAATCATCCACAATGATATGCACAATCTATACATTGACAAGAATAACTCACCACAAGTTTGCACAACTCTCCCAAGTTCTCCACACCCAACAAAGGAAAAAGATTAAGAACAACCTCATACCAATGTAATGTGAAACCAAACATCTAGGAAGAGAACCAAGACCAAGGAGAGCACCTTTGCACATCATGTACTTGTAGAAAATCCTCCTACATACACCTCTAAATGCCAACTGTGTCAAGTATGATTTCCTTCACAACACTAAGAGAAAAGCCTTAACTACATCCAACAGTTCAATCACCAAGATCAAACATAACATATATATCATGTAATCAACATGGATGTAAGCCTCTCAAATATGATCAAACTATTCCATTTCCCATTTCAAGAAATACGCCCAATACATCTCCTAAAATCAACATCAATGAATGTAATCACAATGCATAAGGAGATAACCATGCTATCCATCTCTCACAATGAATCCTCCAGAATCATCCAATAGCATTTCAAGATCCATATCCATGAAAAAAAGCATAAAACACTTGAGAGAAACAATGGGAAATACCTCTCAAGAGATAATCTGTCGAGTAGACCAAGAGTGGGGAACGAGGGTGCTCCTCCAAGATATGTAAGCCATCATGACTTCTCCAAGATAAATCTCCTCATTGGTCTCTATTGAACTCATGTCCAACCAAGGTGAAGGCTTCTCAGACTTTCTGCTGAAATATTCATCAAGAGTAACCATCAACACTTCTCTCCTCTCAAGAGAGATACAACCTTACCTTATTCTCCATGTATCCATGAGCACATGCAAATGATCATCTCATGCTAAACTCCAAATGCATCACTGCACCATCATGAAGTTCTCAAGCATATGACCGATGCACCCAAAACACAAAGAATTACCAAACCACTGTCAAAGCTCCAATCATCTGAACCAATAACTTATCATGACATCATGATCTTTCCATCCCCCTTAGGAGATACCATGCTTCAAGTGAACTAACCATGGTCTCAAGAGCAATGCAACATGCCAAAACTCTAATGCACAAACAAGATTTTATCATGACATTAAACAAAAAAACTCTAAACCAACATCACCTGTCAAGCACCACCAACACCTCGACCAAAGACTCACAAGAGTCCTCCATGGCTCCAAGATGTTACACATCTTCAAATAGTGTCCATGAAAAATGCGAAAGAACCCTTTTGCACCAATAGGATCTAAGAGCTCCTCCTAGTAAAATCTGCAACACTAAAGAAGATCATTCACCACATAGTGATGAATCCACAATCATTGCTAAAGCTCCCATTGAACTGTGATACTGAGCTCTCAAGCATCATGACCAAACATCTGCTAATCTAAAAATCCTTCAAGTCCACTCATCAACATTTCGTTCTGACAATAATACCAAGTAGCACCAAGATCTTCAAACCAAGCATAAAACACCATCACTATCAAAAGCTCACACCACAGCGCATATCAAGCTTTTCATGACATCATGATACACATGCTACAGGTCCCCATAATTGACTATTCAGGTACTCAACACCATCCATCCTCTCATCTCAGAGCAACCACACCAACGTGTAAGTGAACATAAGGCCAGCTAACAAGTCTACATCAACACATAATCAGATCTCACAGATATAGACAGTCCACTTCCGAGTTGTCCCATAGTAAACATGTAGGTAAAGATAACCCACAACATTGCACAACCTGTAGATCCATTCAAAAGAGGCATGCAAACCCATTATCGCACTAGAAACTTCAAAACTAAGATCTCAAGCAGAATAATAATGTATGCAACTTGACTCAAATACTAGACCAAGCTCAGATCCGATTTGCTAATCATGTCCACAACTTGAGCACCACAATCTAGGAATCCAGCAAGCAACACCACAGGAAATGCTAAGTGACTAATCATATACCAAAACTCCCATGCAGAGAAAGCATCTCACCTCCTCAAACCATGCCGAACTACAACTATCTCATCTAGTCACACCCCAAAAGATAGGGTCTAGAAAATATCTTAACAACAACTCCACATAGCCACAAGTTTTGCTTGACCATGTAAAACCCACAAAACCACATAGCCATGTAAGTACAAAACATCCTTAAAAGGAAACAACACTTTAGGAACTCTAGGCCCATTTCAATCCAACTCCAAAACCACCAACATGCACATGCATTCGAGAGAGAGACTAGGCTATTTCAAAAGCTTCCAAATCACCCAATGATCAACTCCATAGCCTTCATGCAACTAGGGTACCAGAAAAACTATGCCTTCTAATACCAGGAAAAACCACCCAACATAAGCGCATTTCTCCACAATTCAGAAACAACCCAAACTTCTCCATATCATTAGGGAATCCCTCACATAGACACCCAATATGAAATATTTGCTACAACACAACCATAGAGCAAAAATTATTCCACCCCATGCATCAGGGCTATAACACTGCCAACTAGGAACTTCAGATCACAAAATTCCATTATGACCAGTTCTAGTTCCTCCATCTTCCCCATCTTTCTTGTTGCGTGTTGTCTTATGAAACTAAAGAAAAGAGCATGAACTTCCACTCACCAAAGGATCAATGCATCAGCCGATTCCTCCAAATTTCCTCAAGCCTAACAGACTAAGAAATCTTCACAGAAGGAATACCAAAAACCAACAACACATTAGGAAGAAAAGAATCCTAGAAGAAGGCTTTGATACCACTTTTCAGGAAAAGTAATTTAGACATCTTAGAAAGGGCATCCAAGATTAGTAGTGCCTTCGGTAGTTTTTATTTCTTTAGATTTCCTCAAAGACACATACTACTATGCCATAAAGCAGAATTAGACATAGTTCATTTCCCACATTGATCCTTTTGAGAGAAACTCATGCAAAACAACTAGTTTCAACAACACCATTAGTAGATTTAGCAAACAAAACCAACAACTATGAAAGATGAAACATAAGACATGAACACACATATATACGTGGGGAAAACCCTTACATGTATAAAACCCTAGACTCCAAAATCCCATATTGCCATTAAATTATTTAGCAACAAAATATAGTTACAATACAATATCAGGCTCATGACCTTTACAAAGTTTACATCTTGTTCCATTATAGAGAGAATCTGATAGCATAACCCATCGCGACCACCTCTCACTACAAGAGACATCTCTTTCGGCTACACAGCCTCATGGCTTGACCACCAGCCTCTCGACCTCTTTGCCACACAACCACTCAGCATTCACCTTCAGTGAGATTCATCTCTCTCTTCATCGAGATCATCCTCCTCTCTCTCAGTTACCCAACCTCTCGACCATCCCCCCAGGTAACCACCACTCTCTCAATACTCTTCACCTACCGCACCCCTTTAGGGTTACCTGTTCACCTCGAGCCACATGCCATCATCCACTGTCTAATCCTAGCTATCGAATAAGTAGTCAAACTTAGGGTTATCCACCTAACACCATGTTGCCCATTTGAAGAGACATTCATTACTCTCTCACCAATGTTCACTGAGCACATGGGTCCACATGCCATATGTCCTCCACGTCATCATCACCTGTCAGCCTTTGTCACGATCCACCATCTTATCGGGTCCCACATCCGTTGGCATCAAAGTCACTATATCATTGAAAAACTAAACTTCAAAACCTCTTGTCAGAGGTTACGAAGTTCTCAAAACCCGTGACACATTGACAACAAAGGGATTGCTCTGTCGCGCAAAACCCAAACTTCCAAACCTCATGTCGGAGGTTGCAAAGTTCTCAAAACCCACAACACACTGACAACAAAGGGAGTAGCCTTCACTTCATAGTTGCTAAGTCGGGAGGTTATAAAACTTTAGAACCCCGCGACTTCAGTTAGAAAAACTTGAAAACCAATGACTTAACTTTGTGCGATGAAGGAGGAAATCACAAGTGCTTCAGGAAGTCAATCAAGCTAGTAAATTTGAGTCACATTTCTCAACACCTATTGGCTCCCCATTTAGTCCCACATTCACCAATTTCTCTCATTCTTCAACCCTTGAGCCCTATAAATAGAGGCCTTCTCTTTTGAAGATGCATCCACAACTTTATGCAATCTTACTATAGTCATTTTCATTTTATCCTCATCATTTTAGCATAAATTCATTATCACTTTGGAAGGATTTCAACACTTTGCATCAAGAATCTCAAGAGCTTATCATAGGGATTGGGAAAGGGATTCCTTTCCACATTAAAGGAGCACCAATCCCACTATGGGATAGATTTTGAATATGCTTTTATATGCTTTCATTAGCAAATTTGGTTTTTTTATTGTCTTGTTTGCATATTTAACATGTTCAAGTATCTCATAGGAATGCTTTATTTCATTTGTTTAAATTGACTACTATGCTAATGTTTTTCAATCTTTGATCAAGTGTAGATTTAAGTGTTCACATTCTGGTGCCCACTGTGCTCAAAATTATTAGATTTCCATGCATTGCATTTGTAGTAGTAGTGACAGAAAAGTTTTTATGATTTCACCGTTAAAGTTTTTCTACCATTGGAAATTCTATCATTGAGATGCTCTTAGTAATCTTATTTTTGTGATGTTTAGTAATCTTAGTAATCTGTCATTTATTATGATAAATCAACAACATTCATTTATTTAAATATTTAAACGCATTGAGCTAAACATTACTTGTCCTCAGATAATCAATATCTCTGTGACATCTTGCTATGTCACGCTATTGATATTTTGTTATGCTTATCCTGCATATCAATAAGTTATCCTATGTATCTTGTTTCATTTTGCTATTGATAAATGTTGTTGTCCATTATCTCTATTATTGATATCAATTTAATATAAGAAAACATTGTGGAGTCCATAATTTGATTGAAATTGTTCTGGTCAAAGTGTGTTAATGCATTGAAATTTGATCATTCGAGCTTTTGAATTTAACACATTTTCAGACAAGTGCATTTAACAGACTTTGACTACAATGCTTCTGAATTTTTTACATCTTTGGCATAGGGTGTCTTTTATTTGTTATTCTCTGGTTTTCGATTGATACGTAGGCTGACAATATCATGATCCAAACACAAACCGCACCCTCATTCTTTCCAATCTCCATCAGTGCAATAATATACTATTTATCTACGTATTTGGGATATTATTCATTGTCTCTGCAACAATCAATGCTCAAATGCTTGTCTTTTATCTTGCAATTCTTAATCACACTTCCACTATTTGTTGAGAACAATCTTTCACTTGTCTTTTGTTTGCAATGCAAAAAGCATAAAACTTGAATTTTTATTTCACTAAAACTGCAAGTAGCATATGATTATTACGTGGAGGGGAGTCCACCGTCCAAGATAAGATTATATCGAGCAAGACAAGGAATACTCT
>VDFB02071436.1:0-25330 GCA_007258455.2 Sequoia sempervirens | reverse complement strand
CAAATCCTTGTCATCAACAATATGACCAATAGTAGAGAGTTGATCTCTCAATTTAGAAATCTTCATGAAGTAAGCGATGATAGATTCTCCTTTCGCCATCTTAACATGATGGAGTTGTTGCTTTAGTGCAAGTGCACAGCTTGTGTTGTTGATTTCATACATCTCTCTTGCCGTCTTCAACTTGGAGATGATAGGAACAATATGATCCTTCATGGAATCAACTAACATCTTCTTCGCCTTAGTATCTTTCTTCTTCCATTGAACCTTCTCTTCCTCATCCGAAGGCTCAGAGACTTTGCTCTCCACGAACTCAGCCAATTCATTTTCCTCCAAGGTGAGCATAATTCTGAATCTCCAAGATGTGAAATTTGATGCTCCCTCAAGTCTATCCTCGATCTTAAGTCCATTCACCATCTTGATGAAGAGATAGATGTGATCAAAGATGAGAAAGAGAATGAGGAGAATCGCTGCAAGACTAAATTTGATCAAGATCTTCTTCAAACCCGCTCTGATACCATGTTAGTTTTTATGATCAGATTAGAGCACAAAAATTTAATTCAAAATCAACACAATGACACAGCAGATACGCTAGGAAAACCTTCCACTTGAGGGAGAAAAACCTATGAACAATATATCACTTATATATTGAATCACAAAGAAAGTCTCCTTTACAAAGAGGCCGATATGAAGGCCAAATATAAGCACCACAATCTGATGCAACACAACAATGAATAACTCAGCCTTCTACAATAATAACAATCTGCACTTCTACAGAATTCGCACTTGAGAATGATGAACCTATATGAAAGATTGAACTAAATGAATGGATATGAATGATATGAAACAATGAATGGCATCGAATTTATATACAAGAAGAATGGATAAGTCGTGATTCTTCAAGACGAGATGTCAGCCCATCATAGAAGAATGTGTCCCTTCAAAATTGCGTCCACCATGAAAGAATGTGCCTCTTCAAAGATCACGTCCAATAAGCAAGAAGTCGACATCATAAAAATCTTGTCTCTTCATGAATGAAGTTGGCTTCTCTTAAGATCGAGCCTCTTCATGAATTCACACCTCCTCAATAATTAAATATTGTTAATGTAAATCGTGCCTCTTCATTAAATCGCTGACTATAAATTAAATAGCCTTTGGCTACAATTTAATTTATCATCATGTAAAGGAGATCGGCTGGAAGGAGACACCCGACGCTGTATGATAGCATCAACAAAGAGCAAGCAAGTTTTAGGCCAAAACACTCTACAATTGAACATTGTATTACTCTCATACTCTTGATTGAGTAGTTATGGGATAAACAAGGGGAAGGAATTTTTCATTGTTTTGTCGACTTCAAGAAGGCTTTCAACATTGTGCTTAGAAGCAAACTTTGGGGAAAAATGGAAGAGTTGGGAATTTTGGAGATGTATAGGGCAGCTATTTATAAGTTGTGTTGGCACTCAATTTGACAATGCAAAAAATTGCTTGGTCCAAGCCCCCTTTGTGCATTTAGCCTCATTTTACCCATCATTATAACTGATTTGAGAAAACTACAAATGTATCTCCCCTTGGTCAAATTGCTTAAATTTTGTTCCTCATCATCCCCCATGTTCCTTTCAGTTGTTGGAGGTTAAATAAATCCAAAAAAATTCCAAGTTTGGGAAGGTTTTGATCTTTTTCCTTAGTTTTTGTGGACTTTTAGACTTCTTCTGGTTGTTTGACCTCTTGCCTTCATCATTGGTCCTGCATAGAAATTCCACAAGGTCTATTAGGTTCCTTCATTCCTTCAATCCATTAGTTTGTGGGGTTTTGATGGATGTCTAGACTTCAACTTATTTGTCCTGGCCTCTTGACCTCTTGTTTTCCAATCAAGTTCCGCCTTTCATCCTTGCACTTTGTTACCCTTTGCAAACTCTTGGAGTTCATCTAGATTTCTTTCATTCCCTTCTTCCTCTTGACCTTTGATTTGTCTTTGCTCTCAATTCTTGCATTCTTTCCAACTTCCCTCCTTGCGAAATTCCTTTGCACCTTTGGGACCTCCAAGCTTCCTCATGCTCTACCTCCATCTCCCTTTGTTGGTTCCACATGTTTTTCCCGCATCCTTTCCAATCCCTTGTGTGGAGTTTTGCTGAACTTCTTTCGTTTTCCCTTCACCTTTTGACTTCTTGATCTTCCACCTTTTCTCGCATTCCCTTTGATCCTTTTCTTGTAGACTTTCAATGGGATCCTTGAATTATCTTGTAACGTCTTGTCTTGACTACTACTCCTACATTATATTATTGCAAAGAGTACCAATCTTTGCCATTCCTTTGCACTCGTCATGTAGAGTTCCTTTGGACTTTGGGATGTTCTTATGTTCTATTCCATGTCATTTTCCCACATTTCTTCCAATTACTTCCATTGTAACGTCCTATCCCGACCTTTGATCCCAAGAGAAAACCCCACATCTCCTGTCTCGTATTGAAGTTCCACAATTCTTCTTGATTGCCTCTGTCACTTGCCAAATCTTCCTAGATCATCATTAATGACTAAATTTGACTCTTACAATTGCACCAAGAGGATTTTCTTGCGAAGAAACCATTATTCTCCCTAAGGGTGTGGATCAACATGTATTTTCAACAATAAAGAATGAGAGCAACCATGTTGCCATTAATGCAATGGTTGAGTTCCAACTCTTGATGGTCCATGTGCCTATTTGAGATCATCCATCTCACAGATTCCATGGGATGGCACTTGTCTTTCACATTGCATTTATGACTTCCTATTCTTGATCAAATTCCCGCAAGTAGTTGGGTGAACAAGCAAAAGGCTATATATATAGGTTCTTTCTACAAGCAAAAGGCCAATCATTTTTTCATTTCCATGCGATTGCAAGTGTTGAGGATTGTCAAGGGTTCAACTCCTGCAAGTCCAATCACCTACAGATCAACACATTTTGTAAATCACAAGGTCTTTGCATTGTAAATGATGTTAGTAACCAAATGTCTCCATGGTTCTATTTGTGGATTTTTCAGGGGAATTCTAGCTTAGGGTTTCCTCTTTCCACATTTGCTGGTATGATTGCAATGAAGATTTGATAAATGTGGCAGCATTCTAATTCGTTACAAGCTTTGTGATGGTCTCTTCTTTATTGGATATGGATTTTTGCGATTTGGGATGACTACTAAGAATGTTTAATTATTTGATATTATATCTGTGGTGTATTTATATGCATAGCTCATATTTTGTTGTGATTTCAAAGTATTGTTTCTCTAGATGTACTATGACTTTGTAATCCAATGGATTAGGCATTGGTCTTGGAAATTTATGATCAACCATTCACTCAAAATGATTGGCATTTTTCACTAGTAGTTTAGGAGTAGGATTAATAATTTGTATGCACCTCATGATCTAGTGATGCCTTAAGAGTTCTTATCCTAAGGTATCATGTTTTGCATATCTTCATCTTTCCTTTGTATAATGATCTAATTAACTTAAAAGAGGTTTAATGTGTAGTAGGTTAGTCTTTTATCTAGTGGCAACCTTTGGGGCCAAGTTTACATTGGGTAATGCTACGACACTTTCAGTTTGTTTATCTTTAGTTTTGATTAATCCTGTTAAGATACTTGTAGGAACACCCTCCTAGGTTTAGTTGAACTTGAAGCCAAGGAGAGAATACCCACTCTCAACAATTGTTCTTGAATAGCTCAACAATTGATCCCCCTTTAGGACAACATTTCCCTAGCCTTGGAGTGGAATGATTCCTCTAAGAGTGTGGGCAGCAACTTTGGGAACCAATGGGTTGTATAATTAGATTCAAGCCAAAATTAGAACAAGGCAAGGATTATTAGAATGCTTTGGGAGTGACATTGGGGTAAAAAAGTGATGTCCACTATCCCCTACTTTGTTTGGGCTATACATTGACAAGTTGGAGGAGTGGATAGTAAAGGTTGGTGGTAGAGGTGTTCACTTGGCCAACTATGTAATAAAGTTGCTTCTATATGCAAATGACCTTATATTGATGGCAAAATCAACATGTGATTTGAGAGAGTGCTTGAGAGCTCTAGAATTGTTTTGTTTGGAGGTAGGGACACAAGTGAACATTGGCAAAACCAAGGTTATGATCTTTACCTTGAGAAGAAAGAAGAAACAAATAGACTTTGTATTTGAAGAAACCCCTTGCAAGTGGTAAATGAATATAAATATTAATGATATCAAGTTTCCACAATCCATATTGTTTGTAAGTATTGCTTCTGGATTTGATTCTGTTGAAGTTTTTTCCATCAACGTTTTGGATCACATTGCATGATCCATCATCAGGATGATAGAGAGAAAGAGAAGTAGAAGTGATTTGCTGCAGACCAAAGCAAGTTAAAAAGGGAGGGAGGAAGAGAGGGAATATGCACACCAACCAAGGAATGAGGAAGGGACAAAAAATAAGATAAAAACAAGATGAGGGAAAAACTAAGGTTGGAAAATTAATAGACTAAAAAGAGCAAATAAAAGAACACAAGAAGGATAATGTTAGAAAAGAATTAAAACTTAAAAGGAAACAAAGGAAAGAATTAAAAGGAGGACAAAAATATGAGAAAAAAAAGAAAACTATAGAATAAATAAATTACCAAAGAAGAACATAATAATATGAAAGGCATAAAAGGGAAACAAAGATAAGAAAATAAATAAGTAAATGGAAGAAGAGCAAAGGAAAAATCAAAGGTAAATAAAAAGCAAGAAAATGATGCAAAGAGTCTAAAATTAGGTAACAATTACAATAAAAGGATAAAGCGAAGAACAAACAAAGACAAAAAAAAAACAAAATGAAACCTGTAAAGTTAAGGAGGGGGGAAATAATGAAAAGCTAAAAAGAAAAAGAAACAACCAACCATTGAAAGAAACCTAATTCAAACCAAAGGAAATTTAAAAAGGATAACTCAAAAATGACTAAAAATAATATATATATATATACGTACATACACACACAGACATATATAATGTGATGTAACAGACATGTGACATCCATACACACACACGAGCATACACACACATACACATAACGCACACATGATATATATATGTGTCCTGTGCATGTATGCATAATGGATATAATCACACATACATATACATATGTGTGTATGTAATGCATGTGACAGAATCCATATATGCATGTATATACAGATATACATACACACACATGAGCAGAGACATATGCATGCATATACACACACACACATACAGATACACACACACACACATACATAGATACATACACACATATATACATACACACACACATACACACACATATACAGATTTGTGAGCATACACACATATGTACATATATATGTGACACACACACACATACACACATATACATACACACATATAGACATATACACATGACATAGGACACACACACACACACACACACACACACAGACACACACACAGACACACAGACACACAGACACAGACACACACACACACACACACACAGACACAGACAGACACAGACACACACACACACACACACACACACACACACACACACACAGACAGAGACACAGACAGAGACACAGACAGACACAGACAGACACAGACACAGACACACAGACACATACATATGTATACATACATACACAGGAGTGGTATATATATATATATGTATATACATGGATACATGCATACATATAAAGAGCACACACATATATATACAGAGGCAGACATACATACATAAGGTGGTGGTATATGTATGTATGTATAGATATATATATATACATATATATACATACATATATATATATGTATGTATGTATATAGTGGTAGTGAGAGAGTATATGCATGGAGGAAAAGACATATATATATAATATATATATAGAAATAAATGGAATAATATAAATAAATATAAGAAAGAAAAGAAAGAGAATGCATTTAATAGAGAATGGAAGAGAGATGGATGGAAAGAGTTAATGGAAGGAATATAAGAAAGAGAGAATAAAGGGACAGTGGAATGGATAAAGAATGGAAATAAAGACATATAAAGAAATAATATAATAAAATAGTGCAGAATGGAAATAAGGATAAAATAAAGGCAGAAGGAATGGAATGGTGGAATAAGAAACACAAAAAGGAGAACCCGCTTAAACTCACAAAGAATGGATTTAGACTATAAATTTTTTAAAATAACGAAATTAATTTAACAAAATGACACTTAAGAATACATTAATGAAAGAAAAAACTAAAAAACAATAAAGAATGAGAATGACAAATGAAACGACTAAAAAGATTGGCCAAAAAGATTGAAAAGATAAAGCAAGAACCAAAAAGAAAAACCAAAGGGGCAAAATGAAAGAGGCAAGAAGGGAGAGAGAAAGATAGAAATAAAGAAAATAAAAGGCACACCATAGAAAAAGACACAAACAACTTTGAAATTAAAAAATGAAGTAAAATGGAAGAGAGAAATACCTATGCAGGAAAAAATGGAAGGGGATAAACACACAAGGCGAAAGGGCACGGGTAAGTCAGAAGTAAAGGGACAAGGGAGAAAGGAGGGGGGAATGAGAGGGCAAAGCCGAAAAGAAAAAGGAAAGCCAAAAAGAAAAAGGAAAGCCACAACACCAAGAGGAGCAAGGGAGGAGAAACAAGAGCAAGGTAAGGGAACACACCAAAGGGAGGAGCCAAGTCATGGATGACGGTGATGGTGGTTTTTGAGATTGGACAACAAGGGTTGCCATGCAGGGTTGAGACTCCACCCCTCATCACGATTGAGGTTGATGGGGTGATTATTGATTTCAATGGCTTCTAAAAGTTTCCTTTTGAAAAAATTATCTTCTTTGTATAAGATTTGCATTTTTTCCAAACAAATGTGTTTCAAAGAAGAGGAGTGATTGGCAAGGGCCGATTTGACAATCCGATCATGTTTGATGTCAGCACAATGCTCTTTATTTCTTGTGCAAAAAGAACGACTTGTTTCGCCAATGTAGGGAGTTCCACAAGAACACACCGCCTTGTAGACTCCCGAGTCAAGAAGTATATCCCTAGAGTCTTTGAATATAAATATATTGGCCTTGGTTTTCATAACAAACTTAGCTGGGAGACTTGTAGGACAAAAAAGATACAAGGGGGATGGAAAGCTTTATACCTATTGCAAAATAGATGTAGGATGGCTGAATTGTGGGATTGGAAAACTAAGAAGACTCCTTTTGGGTTGCCGTCATGCTAGTGGTGTTATATGGGTGTGACATTTGGGGTAGCAACATGTCAGGATTGAAATGGAAATAGACAAAGAGGTTTCAAAATTGTCTAATCACAATTAGTTTCAAAATGGAAACATCAATTCCATATGAGATCATTTTCGTTGAGGCCAATACCTTTCCTTTGGAGGCATCGACTTTGATCTGGATGTTAAGTTAAATAGAATAAAGAACAGGGAGTTGCATCATTGGTCCAAAATGGCAGTGGAGGAAAAGTTAAATAGAAGGAAGACACTTGGATGAAATAAAACACCAAGTGGATGGGTAAATGGGATATTAGCATGCAAGAGTGTCCAAACAACATTGTGGAAATTAAAAGATATGTGAGAGAGAAAGTTAAGGCAACCATGTGGACAAAGCACTTTTGGGAGAAAAAGAGAATACTCTATCATACATTTCAATCCTGAATGTGACCACAAGCAAAAGGACTATATAGGAGCAAAAATAAAATGGAAAGTGAGAATGTTAATAGCTCATCTAAGGACTATATAGGAGCAAAAATAAAATGGTAAGTGAAAATGTTAATAGCTTAGCTAAGGATTAGCTCACATCATTTTAGGTGCAAATCTGAAAGGTGGATAATGCCTAAGGAAGAGCAGGTTGATAGAATAAGTTGTTTTTGTACTTAGGGGTTATTGGAAATGGAATTCCACTACATCATAGAATGCCCAACTAACAAAGATATATGGCTCAATTACATTGATAATTTAAATGTTGGCTCCTTGATTACCTTGTTCAAAGAGGAGAGCTAACAAAAATGATGGACTATTTGATCAAGATGATGAGGGGCTTTATGTCCGATTTATCTCATATTTTAGCCATTTTTCTGTATCACAATTACCACCTTTCAACTCCATTTTCATATCACATCTTAACCTTTTTAATATTTTCGTTGTATATGATTAAATAAAAATAACTAATATTTAATTTAGTTTTTAGGTAAAATAAGAGAAAAATAATTATTAGATTACATTTACTAATATATGCTGCCATTACGTTGAGAAAATAGCTCCTATAGCACATCAACAAAGATGGAGATAAAAGACTTCTTGTAGCCCGTGATTGCACTTGTCAACAGATTCAATTCTAGTTGTTAATTAGTTTTTAAGTAATTATTTGTTTAAGTTGGATATTAGCTCTTTTGTTACAACTGATGAAGTTTTAATTTTGTACTCTTATTATGTGGAATGGCCACGAGCAAAAAACAATCTTCTGTATTAATTTTGCGGTTGTAACCAATAGTGTTTTGGTTCCATATTGTGGTGTGGAGTGGCCGTAGGCCAAATGATTCCCATGTATTTTTGGTTATTTTGTTATGGACCGTGAGCCATGAAAAGCAGCACACATCAAATTAGTGAAATTGCTATTCGCCTAGCTCTTATATAAATGCATAAGAGATGTATTGTAAAAAGGTGGAGAGAATAGTTTAGAAACCAATAGAGATGTAATAGCTGGAGCAGAGGAAAGAATGTAATATTTTCTAAAATAAATCATATTATATGCAGCTCATGTTTTGAATGGAGTTTTGTAGCAAATTGTTGTGTGGATTGAGAGGAAGGGCCCCCTCTTAGGAAATGTAGGTGATGTTTTTATTAAATTATTTATGTGTGTTTTTTCGTAGTTGATAAAGATTTATATTTTATGGTTTATTTTCTGATTTGAAGCAATCAATTATTAAATTCTTTTACTTATTTTAGGTTATTAAAGAATTACAACAAGTTTAGAAATATTTATTTTTATTATGTTGCTTACCTGTGTATGGTTGTTGTAGCTATTTGTAGTATTGCGATTGGTTTACAGCTCATATAGCGGCTTGAACAGTTTTGTTTACAGTCCCTATAGTAGCATTCAAAAGCAGATTTTAAAGGAATGATGTTGCTTTCATTTTTAGAATAGCTGCATTTTATTCATACTCATGTCACTACTTGCAACCCTTGCACATATAGCTACAACGCCTTTTGCAAGCTTATACCTTTGAATTGACAAAAAGATTGAATTGACATCTAATTTCTTAAACATTAAATCTATCTTATTATCTACCTCAGTTTCAACCTATCACAAGATCCATAGTTGAAAATCCACGATTAGAAACGAAATAGATGCTAGTCAAACTTAATATGGGCAATTTGCCTATTGGGGCCTATTTGCATTGCAACGTTATTTAACATTGTGGAGTTCTGTTGGTTTCTTGGTTTTGTGGACATTATTAAAAACTTTCATTTCATTTTATTCTTAAACTGGAGGAAATTGGTAAAACGGGGAATTTAGATCCCAAGTCTCTATTGCTACAAACTTTAGGGAGAAACTGTTAGATAAGGTTGTAGACATGGTCATTCATGATTGGATTTGCATGTTTTCCAAGGTCATGAGGTTGGCCTTGCCATCGAGGATGTTGGTATGAAGGAGGTGAGAGGAGAGTAGAAAGCAATGAAAGAAATGTGGGAGGAGATACTATTGTGGCAGGAAATTCAAACAATTTACATGCAAAAAGAGGATCTGGTAGTGTACAACAAGGACATGGCTTGTTATATTAGCAAATTGAGAGTAATCCATAGGAAAGGGTGGCTCATTGTTTTAAGCTTCTTCATTCTCTCATAATTGATTGGGAGGGCTTTATTAGGGCATTGGAGCTGGGAAAAGTGAAGCTTGATGTTCAATTTCAATTTGAAAAAGAGCCCAACTTGCAAAAGAATGTGGAAGGGGATGGTGAAAGTTCTAAAGTGGTTGCAAAACTTGAAGGTGATGGATATGGTTCTCTTGTGGTTGATGGTTCTCCTACATTTGTTGTGCAAAAGGGAGGCAAAGCCCTCATTATAGATTGAGCCCTATTAGGCGTCTGGGTTCTTTTTGGTCCTTGCTATAAAAGGTGTTCTTATATTTTGGCTCTTTTCATTATATGGCCTTTTTGGGGGTTTAATCAGAAATTACATGTAATTTTTCTTTTAAATCTATTATTGTTGATAATGTTATACTATTGGGTTAATAGTAGCTTGCATGTGTAAACGTGTAATTTACACCTTATATGTATTCTGGTTATTGACTTAATGGGTCAGCTGCCTTTTTTTTATGACTTGTTGAGATTATAAATAGAGCTAATGTCTCCCAACTTTTCAATCAATAATTCAAGAGATTCGTTTTTTAGTAATTTCATATTATGGAGATTTTTTTTTTTGGTGTCTCTTGACACCACCATATTTGGTGTTCTCTCATTTGCGTGTGGATTTTTATTGTTAGTTCAATTATGGACCTATGCCATTAATCTCACATGATATCAGAGGTAGAGGTTTAGAACTCCCTTGGTTCTAGTTCTCTACTATTGTGAAGGCATATGGAAAAATCAGCATAGGGACGGGGGGACGACAGGGGACATGTTTCGGGGACGTGGGGACGGGGGGTCTAAGTTTGAGGACGGCGGGGGGACTGCGATGGGATGGCAGCGGGGGGGCGACAGGGTGCTGAAATACATATAGTACTTGGAAAAATAGTTATAAAAATATGTATAAGTATAAGAATTATACATCTTGGAGACAACTAGGAGTCCCCTAGATGTCTTGAGGACACCCCAACATCCTTGAAGTCCTAGTGGCGTCTTGGAGACAGCGACACTGGTGGTAGGATAGTGGCGTTGGTGGTGGACTGGTGGGGGGACATCCCCCCCAAGTCCCCAAGTCTCCAAGACGTCCTCGTCTAGGAAACGCGGGGTTTTTTGGGGGGACGCATCCCTGTGGAACACTAGAAAAATGCCAATATCTCAAATAGTATTGGGTTGCAATTTATTTCTTTGCCAAGTTTTTTTTTCTCCCTAAAGAGAAGAGATCCAACATGATTGCAGGTTAAATATATTTTCTCAATGCATGCTCAAATTCCTTGAGGTGTTTGGGATAGTAGAAACTTGTTCGAAGAGAATTGGCATTGTGGAGCTCTTCTGATGCTAGATTTTGTCAATATGGGAGTTGGGTTTTTGAAGGAGCCCTTTCTATGCATGGCATATGTTAGATTTGATTGCATTTTTAGATAACTTGTAGAAAATGATAAGGGCCAATCTTCTACTCAATGTAAAATTCTTTTGTTTTTCCCTCCAATATTATCTTTGAAAATGGGTAGTGCTGGTGTGATAAGGGGCTGGAAGTGCATGACTGTTTGGTGACAGTTTAGTGATGGTTTAATTGATAATTGAAAGTGTCACATCAATAGAGCCAGTGCAGTCAATGAGAAGGATTTTGCACATTTTGTAGATCAAGAGTGATAAGTGCTATAATCAGGTTATTTCCTACCAATTTTCAAATTTTGATTAATTGTGAATTTTAAATTTGAATTTTTGAGTTGAGTGGGAAATTAAGATTTTGGCACCTAAATGTCAAACAACCATAACATTGTCATATAGATTTTGTTTGATCCCAAATTTGAACCATTCAAAAGTATTTCGCCACTCTTCATAATGCTAGTACTTTAATATATATATATATATACACTAGTGTTACAAGATTCAGACTCGCCTCAGACTTGGCAAGCCAATTTTTGACTCGGACTCGGACTCGGAGCCCAGACTCGGCAAATAGAAAAACCCAAGAAATTCAAAAAAATTTAAGGATTTAAAACTTGTTTCATGCACCCTTTAATAAATAAACCTTAAAGACACAATAACATCATCAAATAGAAATTACTATGATCCCATACACAAACATACATCGATCACATAAGTATAAACACAAATTTTAGTTGAAGGAAATAAGACATTTAGATATATAAATATTGTCAAATGTATACAAAACTCATGGAATATGAAATCCATGGCATCAAAACAAATATCAAAACTAAAAGAATAAGTCTATGGCTCATAAGAGCTTGCATTACTCATCCCTATATCATGACAAGTCATGCGCTAGTGTCTAAGATAGGTCCTTGATGATGATGTAACCATGATATTTGTTTGTGTCTTAATGATTGGTGTGTATATTCAAGTGAGGAATTTATTATTAAAATTTTATTGAAGCCTTCAAGACTGCATGTTTTGTTGTCTAATGTATGAAACAAGATAGTCCTTGATTATGGCTTTGATTGTGAAAGCTGCAGAGATTTGCAACAGGGGATATGTATTTTGTAGGTTTTATGATCATGATTCATCATTGGCCTATAACATGCTTAGACCTATAGTTTGATGAGGGTTTGGGGGAAACACCCCAACGGGGTCGAGGGGCAGTGCCCCTTGTGGGGGTTTGGGGGCAGCACCCCTAGCGAGGTCAAGGGGCAGCGCCCCTTGCAGGAGCCTGGGGGCAGCGCCCCCAGTGGGGTCGAGGGGCAGTGCCCCTTGCGAGGTCTCGGGGTAGCGCCTTGGGCGCGCTCCCTATCGCAATACAGGGTGGGGTCGAGGGGTGGAGCCCTCGCCACCAAGCCCAAATGAAGACCTTCAAAATCACACAAACCTTCATGGCACACACCATTTAATTAAAACTATTGTAAATGAAAGATTGCAATTTTTTTTAAAAAAATTAATTAAAATGGCCGAGTCTAGGGCACGAGACTTGGCGAGTCCGGCGAGGCTCGGTGAGTATTGGCAGCTGAGTCTCTGGACTTGTTTAGGGTCGTTCGCCTTAAGACTCGACCAAACTTGGCGAGTTTTGGTGAGTCTTGTAACATTGATATATACTAAGTTACTGGTACGCCCATATATGGCCTCGGGTACGAGAAATGGTACGAAAACGGTTCTTAAACGTCCAGGATACGATTTTTTGCCTGTGGAAACAACTAGGAAACGAAAGTGTGATTGTGGGTATGAAATTTCGTTTCTGGTTTGAACCCGGACAGAATCCACGTCAAATTTTTTGGATATTATTTGATTTTTCCCCTTCAAAGGCTGTAAATTGTGATTTTTTTTCTCATTTCAACTTTGCCCACATTTTTCTCCAACAAAACAGATTGTTTTTTAGGGTTTCTCAAGTGTCGAATTTTTTTGATATCTTTAGGATAGCTGAGATATTTGAGGAAGAGCAGCTGAGTCAAATTAGGCATGAGTAAAATGTTGGAGATTCAACATCAAAAACTGTATTATATTCCTTTATGGGATTGTTTTGTGCTCTTTGTAAACTTTGCATCTTGTGTGATGGTGATGTTAAGGGCAGCTCTGGGACTTGGAAGATATCGCTGTTTGGGAGGACATATGACCATAGTCCATTTGACTTCCCTGAACTTTTGAGTGTAGATTCTGATGTTCTCAGTGGAAGTGAGGTGTGAACTATGCCAGTATCCTTGCACATCTCTTCGGAAAGATGTTCTGATGGTGGTACTAATAATATAGAATGTTCTAAGCACCATAGAAACCAGATCTCTATTGTAAGTGATGGTTTAGGATATTGAGATGGCATTGTGTTTGGTCCTCATGAGAAATAGGTTGCCTTGCTATTTCTCCTTTCTACTAATTCACAACATTGAACCATAGCATGAGGATTGAGTAAAAATGTACTGGCTTTACATCAGATTGGGAGTATGAAGGCCCTTGTATTGTATTATTAAATTGATTGTGAAAGTGGTGGTGTATTTTTGCTATGTTATTTGACTATTAATATGGTGGTGTATTTTGAACTTAATTACTATTGCAAATATGTATATATTTCTGATTTTTATATGTTTTTGTATTAATGTACCCAAAACGTACCCAAACCCCAAAATTTTTTTTGACCAAATCTGTGTATCAAAATCTCGTACTCGTACCCGAACCCAAAAACGAACCGGTAACTTAGTAGTGTGTATATATATATATATATAGATATAGGGGATCTATCTGCTGGGCCTGCTCCCAACTACAATCAGAAACTTACTAATAATGACATAACATTCAGAACTACCAACACATAGAAACCAAAGACACAACACATTTCCTTTCTTGCATCTTGATCTTGTCACTATATGGCTCGTTGGTTGAAACTTCGCTAATTTCTTCCTTGGCTTGACCTCGTTCCATCCATTCAAAGCTTCATCCGCTTCATAATTTGTATAAGAGAAATCGGATAATGGCTGATTGATCATTGCAAGTAGGGATTGTTGAAAATGGGAGGCAACTACATATTCTTCTTCATTTGAGAGAGCCATTGGCCAACTTGATCCCACAATGCTTCCCATCAATTATTTTGGGGACAAGGGGCGAAGTGTTGGTTGCATTACTTTGAATATAATACGATTCTTCTACTTCTCTTTAAATTTTGCCACTTTAACAAAAGCTTTCTGGTTTACCTTTTTAGGAAGATCAATCTTATGGAAGCTTTGGATGATGCTGAGAAGGGCTAATTGTATTAGTATATTTGGGAGGCGAAGGAGGCTTTGAAGTAGCTAAAATGGCATCAAATATAGCATAGTTGCATTAGGCTATTGCTTCATCTCATTACCACCAATCCTAACATCCTTGTCTTCACTAGAGGAATGTGGGGCTGCCCTTTTAACTAACAAATGAGGGAACCCCAAGACCCCTGCCACCATCTCGTCTATTTAATCTGTTTTGGTTTCTCCTTCAAACACCCAGCAACCATGTGGCCTACATGAAAGCAACTTCTGCATCTAAATGGGATATTTTCATAGTCCAATACTTGCTTCTAGACACAGTCACCTATCTACAACCCTTGGACATGTCCAACTCTACTTGAATCTTTGCTGACGTAGAATGGATTAAACCATTAGTTTTTGGGTCAATCAAAAAGAACAACCTAACAGATTGCCTTTACCTTGAAAACATGCATCTACCTAGAATTGTTGTGGCAAATAAGGCAGCCTAATCCATACTAACATAACTAAGAAAGAATCTATCATTGGGTTAAACTCCAGAAACCACAGTTTCATTAATAGCATTGATTTATTTTGAAACTAGGGCCCATTGGCTAAAATATACTCTCTATCTTATGCACATCGACATAACAACACAAAAAAACCTTGGGCACTTGGAAAAATCTCAAATGATTGTTTTAGAGTTTTAGATCAACATTTGGCTAATCATGCATGTAGATTAGCTAGCATGGGCCATAAGCATTAAATCTACAATCAACCCTCTACTAAAAAAATTCTCTTTCTTACTAATTACTTCCTAATCCAATGAGAGGATTGGAATCACATCAGAGCAGCGAAGGAGATTCATTTGATGCATTTGAGGTACTAGCCTTTCTTTCCCTTACTCTACTTCCACCAACTGTGTCTACATATTCCTTTGTGAGAGAGCCATTGTAGACCTTGATTTTTTGGATATCCTTGTTTTCTCCTTCATACTTGCATTGTTGCACAATTTGCTAGGGGTGACAAGTGTGTCAGGCATCTTCACACCTGACATCTTGGGGCCCAATATTGACCACATTGCAACTTCTGTCTGCTCATTAACCTCATGGTCCTCTGCACTTGTACTCTTACTTTGTTCTTGCACCTTTGCTGCAACATACCCAAAACCTTCCAAACTAGGGTTTACATCCGTTTGAGTAGGAGATCTATTTTTAATTTCCATTGGGTTTTTCCCTTGACTCTCATAATGGTAGTATTTGAATAAACTTTTGTAGGATTTTTCTATGATCTTAGCTTCTTTGAAGATAGAGAAAATTCTAGGGGTCCTTGTGGTGACGACACACAATAGTTAGGCCTGGAATCTAATCATTAAGATTGCATTAAAGACCAAAGGTTTGTGGTGAATTGTTTGCAGGATCGAAAAGGTCCTTTCTATAGAGGATAGAAGAATTCCAATTATAATTGGGAAGGTCAAAGAACACATGTTTAGTTGGCCCACATTGCGCCCAAGCATCATTTGCAAGGAACTTACAAATGTGAATGAAGATCTTGTGTAATATAGTAGGCAATAATAGGAAAAATAAGATCAATAACAAAAATATGAGCAAGAGAATGATTTTGTATTAATGTTCCTAGTGACACTTTGAGGGGGCAACCTCCCAAAAGAACACCAGCTCTTATATGATATTTTCAAGATGACTGTCTTGCCTAGGCACCTCAATACATAGTGCTCAATTAAAGAAAACTACTACTTCCCTATACATGTGGGATAAACAATTTTATTCTAATTAGCTTGTGGGATGACTTACAAAGCATATGCACCCAAGCCTTTATTTATTAATACCTAATGCATGTATTAGAAGGGGGGTTCCTAACATTGCCTCCCCTTTCAAAAAACACTTTGACCTCAAAGCTTGACATGAGGGAATTTTAATAGAATGGTTGCTGGCACCCACATTGCATATTCAGGCTGCATTACTTTCTGCTGCACCAAAATCTCCTTGATAGCCCAATTGTGAAGTTTGCTTGCCCATCTGTCTAATATTGCCTTAAGTTCAAAAAAGATCAATCTCTCCTTGTCCTATGCTGCAAGCTCTGTCTGCATCCACATGGCTTGCCCGATAAATCTCCTGAGGCAAGAGACATGGATGACTAGGTTGATCTTTGAAGAGGCTGGAAGTGCTAGTTTGTATGCCATCTCCCCCTATTTGCTACACCACGTAACAAGGACCATAAAATTTTGGACCAAACTTATCTCTCAACAAGGACAATTTGTAAGGTTGTAGTCATAGAAAGAACAAGTCTTTGACGGTTGACCTCAAAACTATGCTTTTTTTTTTCTGGTTCATATGGTTTGGTGCCTGCTGCAAATTACCCTTAAGGATCTTGAGAATCTTCTCCCTTTGCAATAGGGAATTATCAACTGTAAGAATCTGGTAGTGACCTGGAACATTAGAAGCCAAAGAAGGTTGGCATTGACCATATAAGGCCTCAGATGAGGTCATCTTGGATGTATTGTGATAAGCAGTACTGTCCACTGTTTTGTTAGGGGCAACCACCTGATCTATTGCCCTTTTTGCACAAAACAACCTAAGTTTCAAAGCATTGACTACCTCTGTTTTGCCATCTGTTTGAGGATGATATGCAGTACTCAAGTTCAAATGAGTTCCTTGCAACTTAAATAACTCCTTCCAGAAGTTGCTTGTGAAGGCAGGATCATGATCACTCGGGATGAAATGCAACATTCCATGGAGCTTGAAGATTGTGTTGAAGAAATGCTAGATCATTATCATTGGGGTGCAAAAATGGGCATACTTTGTTAGATGGTCAACAATCACTAAAAGGACTTGTTTACCACCAGCCTTAGGAAACCCACTGTGAAATCCATGGAAGTGTCTAGAATAGGAAGGGTTATAAAGATCATAGAGGTTTTACTGTTTCCACTTTGTTGTGTTGAGACACTTCACACTTTGCCACAAAGGTTTTGATATGCTGCTTGACTGTCCTAAACAAAATTTTGCTTGACTCCCTCCTATGTCTGCAAGAATCCTAAGTGATCCATTGTAGAGAATGAGTGTAATTTCAAGTGAGTAGCCGCTGCTTGAGCTGGGAGTACATAAATAAATTATATAGTGGTACTTCAGCACTTGACTTTGCCACGTGAATCTCAACATCAACTAAGGATCTACTTCTAATTGTTGAAGAATATCCTTATATTGTGGTTGTATGTCCTGGTTATACTTTAAGATATTCTTAATCAGGTGTTGGGGTGTTAATTATTGTGAAAAAGAACTTTTTTTCTTTTAAAGCATTTGCACTAAACCTTTGTGGCTTAAAATTGCCCGTGGCTCCAATTTTGAATCCTTAAAAATTGTTTTTGGTGTTAAAGCCATATTGTACTATACCACCAAACATATCAATAAAATTTATATTTTGTAGCCATAAGAACTGGTTTACGAGTCTGCTAGTTTCTTTTATTGTCTTTTCTAGGTTTGTCTCAATGGTAAATCCTTAAGGCTTTAGGCCTTTGAAGTGTGATCTCAAAGAATTGTCGTTGAAAACTTTTGGGCATGGGAAAATCAAATGAAAAACATATTGTATGAGAGTATGTAGAAGGAAACATTGTTGCATTGGCACATCAGAAGTATGAATATCACATGGGTAACATTGTCATACATTTAGGCATCACATAACTTTCTATCTATCATCTTTGCCAAGTGACAAAAAAAGTTTTTTATATCTGTAAAGTTACAGACACAAGCACCATTCTATCTCTTCAAAATTTCTAATTGGTGTAATCAGAATAACTTCTGGTATAATCATGACCAAAATATCTGCTGTAAGAAAATGGACTAGCTGTGACTCAAACCTAGGACCTCACATTGGTACTGCTGGGCTTTCTACCATTGAGCCACAGCTGCTCCAAAGGTTTGGAGTTTTTGGGATTAGGTATTGAACCTCCTACACCTGCCAACCACATATGGCTTGATTACACCTAGTTGCCTGGCTCTGATACTATTTTGGAAGGCATTGACCAGACAGGACTCAAACCTATGGTCTCCTATAGACTCTGCTGGGTCTAGAACTGAGCCACTGGCCTCTCATAGGATCAACCTTTGCATGGAATTTTGCTCTGGGAAAAAAACTGCTCTATAAAAACATTCCAGGTGGCTTGACCTTATCATTCCTTCTAAGAAATGACTTTATATCATTAAGGGTCTACAACTTGTTTCCAATTGGAAGCAAAAAAATAAAACAATAAATTCACATTTCCAGGATGCATTATTTTAAAATTCTGGCTTAAAATATGACAGTGTAAACTATGGAGGTCCTTCTTATGAGTGTAGTTATTACTTTAGTATTTCTACAATTTTGTAAGTACGTAAGTTGTTAGTTGTTTGGCAAATATGGACTCGATGCAATGTCTGGCTGGATATTTGGAGCAAGATCTACCGCTATTGGCATTGTTTTGACTTTTGAGTGTACCAAAAGAAACATTCATTACTTGAATGATCTGAAAAATTACTGGTGAAATGTTTTTCATATGAATGACTTAACAGTTTTATAATGGAAATACACAATATATAGCTTCTCATGAATGCCCTAGAAAAACAATTAAAAGGGAGCTATGATGGAGTCTCTAATGGTGAATATCTGATCATGATGATGCTCTGAAAAGCTCATCCAGTCATTATATCTGTTGTCTTACTTGATAACATCTGATTGTGATTTTATATACAAGATTAGAACTCTCCTCTGGTTTGAGTTATCATTTACATACAGTTTTATTCCTTTGATTATTCCCTAGGTCTACACGCATTTATCTTTTTATGGTACGATACCTAAAGATTAAGCCTAAGGTCGCCTGCCAGTCCTGAAACCCACAATGCTCCATTTCAGTTTATAGTAGCAATGTAATTCTTGAACACATGATTTACAATTTGTTCACTCTTTCTTGGACATTTATGAAATTTCTGTGTTGTATTTGAGTTTCGAATACATTCTTTCTCTCATTGCAAGCATGTGTTTTGAGTATCCAATTTATCCTTTTTTTAATTTTATTCATTGTTATTGAATTCACTCTTTGTTTCAATGCCAGCTGTGTTTGACTTTTGAATCTATGTTTGTCATATGTGAGCTAAGTTTTTGAATTCATTCTTTATTTGATTTCAATCTTATGCATGCCATGAATGTTTTTGAAACTTGGTATGTGCAGATATTTAATAGTCAGAAATGTTCCGGCATTGGGATGTGTTGATGAACTTGTAAAGTTGTTCGGGCTCTATGGACCTATTGAAGAGTAGGTTTTTTTTTGTTATGGCAATGATTATTAGGATAATATCTGGAAAAAAATTCCTTGGAGAGCTGTATGTTTTATATGAGACCTTGGGATAAATTAGTTTTTTACAATCTTTCAGTGAGACATGTTCATAGAGAGTTAAATATTGTGTATACTATATATCATCAAACTGTGATTTTTGGCTTCTGATTTACATGTAATATTTCATAAATGAAGAAAATTCTGGGCATGGAACTCCTGTTTGCTTGTTCATTAAGCTAAAAGTTTTTATCTTAGCTTTTGTACCTTATTTTCTAATAGATAGAAAAATACTATTTATAAAACATATGATTCTTGGGAGTTTGCTCTGCTACTCTAAATAAACTTTAGAATTCTTCATTTCTTCTTAACCAATCTTATAGTAAAAACCTATTGAATATATCCTTTTAGTCTTGTTGCTTCTTAAATAAGAAAGTACCATTTTTTCTTTATTGCCTGTATTATCTAAACCTGAATATATTCATTAAGCAACCAACTTTCTTTGTTTAGTCTATTCATTTCAGTTGAATGATAAATCTTGTAAAATTCTATACCTTCAATATGCCTAATAAACAAGATAATAATGAGGATAGTTGACTATTACCAGCTTCCTAAGATGATTTGCTTGTAAAAATCAGAATAGCAACTGACTTTGTTTGACAAAGCGTATTAGCTTTAGGCCAAGTTCTATATATTTGTCCACAGTGCTAGTTGTAATGCTTATTATATTAGTAAATTATTGCAGATAGTAATTATACATGAAACACTTGTAATCATAGTTGCTGCGAGATTGGTACTGGTACTGGTACGGGAGACTGGTACCGGTACTGGTACGACATTTTTTTGAAAATAGGAGACGGGGGTACTTGGAGACGCCATTTTTTTTTTTAATATAAAAATTAATAATATATAGAAAATCTGAAAATATAATGACATTGAACTTTCAAAACAATAACAGTAGTAAAGTTTAAGAATGAACATAACTTTAAATACACAAAATTGAAAATTCAAATCCAAATGCCATTGTCACATTATGTCAAAGAGTCAAAGAGTTCATACTTCAAATTTCATAATCATAGTTCCAACTTCTAAGTTCACATTTGACATTACATATTCGATTACATATTGAAATTCAAAAATATTGATAGTTCGATTGGCTGATATGCAAACAAAAAACAAAAATCAGAAATCTATCTAATATCTCATATCATCTACATCACATCAATATCATCCATGTCAAGGTCCTCAGCTATGATGCTCTCCAAATATTCACCACTCTCTAACTTAGGTTCCTCTGCTGGTAGTATAACTGGGGGTAAATCAATAAGGCCATTTGGTTCAACCACTTCATCCACTATGGCTGCAACATCTTCATCAGGTGAAATTTGGTCCCATTTTGTTGAAGGACCCTCATTGTATGCAGGATCTACATGAGAGAGAAGGCGAAGTGAGCTATGAATGTACACCAGGTTCTTTGCTTTCTTTGACCCCAATCGGTTCCTCTTTAGTGAATGAATAAAACCATAAGTACTCCAATTTCTCTCACAAGATGAAGAGCTAGCTACTTGTGAGAGTAATCTTATTGCAAATGATTGCAATTCAGGTGTTTCACCTCCATGGTTCCACCACCACTCTATAGGGTCTTTCTTTGCTCGCATATCATATAAAGCTTCCACAGAAGAAAAGTCACCATGCCCACGTGAAAACTTATTCCATTGACTCCTTAAAATTGATGCTTCCTCACCTCGGCCATATATCTTTTTTACTGCAGCCCAAAACCCCTTCATTACCTCTCTATCCTCATATGGAGCCCTCTTATTGGTCTCTTGTATATTATGCCATTTAGGATTTAAGGCATAGGCAGCACAATGAAGAGGTGTGTTAAGTTTGTTCCATCTTCCATGTAACTTATCTTCTATCAAAGGATATAGTGAAGGATCTTTTGAATCTGTTATTTGCTTAATTCTTTCGCACATGGAATCTATTTCTTCATAAATTTCCCCCAAACATAGCTTGTCTGCAAATTTGATCACCTCACATATGGGCTGAATAAAGTCCACAACAAATTTAACATCAGCCCAAAAACGGTCATCAAGGATCATACCTCTCACCTCAACTGCATCATTTGATGTAGATTGCCTCCAAGCTGCCCATGCATCACTAACAACCGTGGAACACAAAGCACCTTTCACTTCACAAAGACGGTGAAGAATAAAATAAGAAGCAAACCTTGTATCAGCTGGTTTGGGAAGCTCCACCTTGGCAAATTTTCGATAAATAGCTTGTGTTTGGTGATGGTTGCATATAAACATTTGAATTTTTCTGCCCTTTTCTATGAGAGCTGAAATCCACTCAAACTTGCCAATATCTTTGAGTGCATTATTCAACGAATGCACACAACATGGTGTCCAAATATATGCTTGTATATCTTTTGCACCAACATGCCTGCTGCTTTACAAATAGGGGCAGCATCTGTAATAATTTGGACTACATGTGATGCCCCTACCTCCTCAATGCCGTCACATAGCTGGTTATAAAGATACTCTGTATTTTTTTCATGCCCCGAACAATCCAATGCCTTCAGAAAATAAGGCCCTTTGCTGGATGTTACCATGATATTAAGTAGTGGATGGTTTCTAGTATCTGTCCACCCATCCATCACAATGTTACATCCTTCTGAAACCCACACTCTTTTCAATGGTGCAGTTTGTTGCTCTAATCAAATTTTTTCTTTATCAATTAGAGTAGTGCGAAGCTTTTCATACATAGGTGGTCTATATCCAGTTGGTGCATTGTTGATTGCTTGGACCATCTCTGTATAGAAAGGTGATCGAACAACATTAAATGGTATTCCATTGGCATAAAAGAAGCATGCAATTGCTGCATCAACCGCTTCTCAACCTTGCACATCAAATAATTTGCCAATGGGGTTTGAGCTACCAATGTGTGGCCTCTTGTGAGAACTTTCTGCTGCTACATCTCTTGAAGACACATCCACCTCTACCTCTCTATTGATATTCTGATTTTGATTTGCAGCAGTGTTTGTTGAAGCGTGAGAGCTCATATTAGAAACTTTACCATTAGCCCTTTCTTCATCCCTCACAGCCTCATATCAGTCCACCTCATTTATACAAGGATCAACACCTTTTCCAGGTATGTGAAGAAAATGAGCCCTCGCCCTTGTGTAAGTACCTTGCCATGACATTGGGCATAATTTGCATGAGATCGTGGATGTTCCACCTAAACCCTTCGGCCCCTTAACACGATCAACATACTTCCACAACGGATACAAGCCTTGTTTGTTTCCCCCACTTGACATTCTTGATTCAATGATTCAAATTCTACACAAAAAAAAAACAAAATGAATCAGGAAGGCCATAAAAATTTAAAAAATAAAAAATAAAATGGTACATGCTTTTGCCTTATAGTATTTTACTAATTTATTATTTAAAATTTTTCACTGTTTCTGAGTTTCAGTGTTTCTGGTTTCACTTTTCACAGTAATATCTTTGAATTTTCAATTTTGATAACCAGTTTAACCATGTAGCATTTTTAACAAGTGAATGAATATGAAAATAAATAATAATTTTATCAGAATAAGAAAAGAATAGATACATAAACAGGAAAAAGAAGAAGACAAAGCAACTACAGATCAGCTTGTCTATGAACGGTTGAACACATTGAACAACAATATTTAACTTAGCATACTCCTAAAGGACCTGAAGGCTATAAAAATTGGCATATGCAAAGTCTTTATTAATCATAAATTCATAATTCACTCACTTGGATCTGACATGAAACTTAGACTCATGATACTCCAAATGCAAGGAAGCAACTAGGTTAGATTGAAATAAGAATTCGGGGACTGTAACTGTTACCAACCATCAATGACTGAACATTGAACAACAACAGTTTTGAGTTTTGAGTTTTCAGATTGTTTTATTTAGCATCACCACTAATCTCCACAAGGGCATTGCCCCTGTTTAAAATCGTGGTTGTATGCCACGATTTTAAACAGGGGCAATGCCCTTGTGGAGATTACTGGTGATCGACATCACCAGTAATCTCCACAAGGGCATTGCCCCTGTTAAAATCGTGGAATACTCTCTGTATTCCACGATTTTAACAGGGGCAATGCCCTTGTGGAGATACGTAATATTAAATTAAAAAAAACGGAAAACCTTGCCATTAGACTATTAAAAAAAAAATACCTGAGTCAGTGAGTTGATATGCACTCGTCAAGTTCAGATTGACGATTGTCAAATGCCAATGCTTCAAAGTTTTAAACTTTTATTTGTCGTCGCCCTTCTCAGTCACCTGCTAAAGTGCCGTCGCCAGTGCCGTCGCCAGTTCTTTTGTATAAGACTATAAGTATTTTTAAAAATTATTAACTTTTTGTGCCTTAGACGCATGATTTCTGACGGGAGACGCGAGAGACCTTGTGGGAGACGCGATTTTTAGGTTTCGGAGATGCGAGAGACGGCGGGAGACATTTTGAAAGTCTCCAAGCTCGAAATGGAGTCTCTGGGTGCTGGTGCGGTGTTGGAGACGTGTCTCAGAGGGGGGGAGATGCGTCTCCGGGCAACTATGCTTGTAATGCAATGTCTTAACATACCCATGTGTATGAACCTTGTAAAACACTTGAATCTAATCAGATATATTACTGCTTTCTCAAAATTCATGTAATTGTTTGATGTTGAGTCTTTTGGTAATTTTGGTTTTCCACTTAAATATATAAGTATAATGTATCTTAACACCAAAAATTCGAAATTTAAAGAGCTGAACCATGTCCGCAACAGATGGAATATTTAATTTGTTTTAACCATAGTTTACATACTCTCCGATTACTCTCCGATTACTCTCCGAGTAGCCGAGTAATCTCCAAAAAATTTGCATGCCGAGTAATTTCTGCTTTTACTCACGGGCAGTGTGCAGATGGATTTTTCCTGTCAAATTATCGAGTAATCACCAGTAGCTCACAAAAAACCCACAAACTTGGCATGTTTGTGTGTATAAATATGTTTGTGTCTATAAATATGTTTGTGTGTGTATATGCATGCAAACTTGGCATGCTGTGTATGTTTATAGATATGTATGTGTGCACAGTGCAGTCCTGAGTATACACATACATAAATATCCACACACATTTGTCGAGTATTTATCGAGTATTTGCCGAGTTTTTCCCAAGTCAAAATTTTTGGGCTTGCCGAGTACTCTCCGATTCCGAGTATGTAAACTATGGTTTTAACCATCATTAGGTTTTTATAACATAAGCCAGTTCCAGTAATATTTCATCTCAAGTTGCGCATACTTAAGTGAAAAGAAACATTTTAAAATTTTATGCAATTATATTCTATAATTAAAACTCCATTATTGTTTGGAACTGATAAATCATATTGAAAATGAAATGTAGGTCACTTGTAGGAAATCTACCATGAACATGATGAAAACAATAAAGTTCTGCTTAGAGAGCCCTAGTTTCTCCACAGTTACCTTCGATTGTTGTTTTTGAAGCGTTTTGAAGGTTTTTGTT
>VDFB02071435.1:0-76032 GCA_007258455.2 Sequoia sempervirens | reverse complement strand
TTTTTAATTTTTAGACATGGTCTAATTATGAACAAAATTTAAAATGCAAGTATACCCCCCAAAATGATGTGCTAGATGATTACTTGTGTGAAAATTGGATGTTAAATCAATTGTTTATAATGCATGGTGATTTTTACAAAAATGAGCTATTCAAATATGAAAAATATAAGAAAAATCAAATTCCTTGTAAAATTTTGATATGCATCAAAAACAAGTTTGAAATTTTGATAAACGAGGTGAAAGTTATACCCCATCAAAAATTTCTTACAATAATGACTTTGGATGCCAAAAATGCTAATAAACATCGTAAAATCTAAATCATCTTGATATTAAAGTTTTCATTGTGGAAATATCTTTTCTTTAACTATTCACACTTGAAATAATACCCCTTGTTTGTAAGTTATGAAAAAAAGACCCCCTTAACAAGTGTTGATAATTATCTCTAGCTATTAGCTTAAAATAACTACATTAAATGTTTGAAAAACATTCTATCAAAAAATAACATTGTCATATAAAACATACAACACAACTTGGCCCATAAGTGATGCAAGAGCATCTAGACAAATTGGCAATCTACATCACCCAAAAATAGTTTTTGTAATGTTTTTATTTTTTGTTCATCATAGAATTTTTGAGATTTGTGATCAATTTTGAAGTTAATTTAATTATGTTCATAATCAGTTGTGAAAAAATTGAGGGACGTTATTAAAATTTCTTACGATTTATAATTTCAAGTTTTGATGGTTTCTAGTTGATCGATTATTTTGATGAAATGAATGATTAATCTATATTAAACAGTCAGGTGTAAATTATTCTTTTAGTTTGATTTAAACTTGACTATGTTGAAAAAATACATATTGATTTTTATTGTATTTCAATAAAATCTTAATTTTAGCAAGGGAAATTAAGATGTGTGATAGCTAGAGAAATTATGCAATAAAGGGAAGATTAAAATTAATAAGTGAATTCAGATTTACAAGCTACAGGTCACGATCAAAGTGTAGAGAAGAAGTATTTAAGAAAGGACACAAAAGAAATAAAAATTTTAGGCATGAGGTGTAGCTGAATGAGTATAGAGAAAAAAAAATTAAAATGGGAAGAGGACTCGAAGCAGATTGGAAGAGTAAAGTTTAAAAAATTAACATTTGAAAATGAAAAGGCAAGGACACAAAACTATAGAGCACAACCAAAGAATGAGGAGGAATGGAGGGGAATGGGTGCACAACTGCAGTGAAGGAGATTTAATAAATAATAAGCGAAGGAAATATAGTGATCTGCATGTGAATGCTAAAAAGAGAGAGGTTGCACAGTGAATAGGGAAAGGAAGAGGGAGGCAATGTGGAAAAAAATCACTGTCAGCAATTCACTACTGGAAAATTCATTGTCAACAATTCATTATGGGAAAATTCACCATCATGAAAAATTCACCTTAAGGAAAATTCACCACCAGCAATGCACCACGGTGGAAAATTCATCCCATTAAAAGTTTGCGATTAATTTTCTCTGGTGGTGAATTGCTCATGGTGAATTTTCCTTGAGATGAATTTGTCATGGTGGTGAATTTTCCCACAGTGAATTGCTGGCTGTGAATTTTCTTGATGTTGGAGAAAAAAACCAAGACCAATGGAAAATGGAGAAAGGTGAGACCATACTTCATGAAGAATAAAAAAAATAGTTTTTATACAAAGAAAAAAAAGGAGCATGGGTCAAGCCATGTAATAGAAGGATAAAAAAATAATAGATGAATTAATGTGAAGAGAATTGATGAGAGGTGGTGTGCACCTATAGGTAAAAAAAAAGAGAAAAACAGATGAAAATGAATAAGAAGAAAAGTCTATAAAGTTAAGAAAATTGCAAATTGTATTGAATAAAATAAATTTGTGCAAAGTAAAGTCTATAAAGGTTGTGCTAAGAAAGAAGAAATAATTCAGATTGGGGAAGATTGTGATGGCACATAAGGAATGGATGTAATGTCTGCAAATGAAGATTGAAAGAGTAGAAAAGAGATAAATTTTTTAATAAAGGAAATTATTATTCAAATGAAAGTTGCAGATTGTTAATTGTATCTCGTCTGAGAAATAAACAAATCATTGAGTTATCTCTATGTATTTTTTGGTGTTAATTATTATTTGAATTTAAACTTGAACATAAGAAGAAATTTAAATGTTTGGAATAATTCATTGATAGGAATTAAATTGAATCATCACAATTATCTTATGAATTGTTAAATGAAATTTATTTGACAAATGAAATTGAAAAATTAAAAAAGTGACTAGTTGGGAAATTCACCCATCTGGTAACACTCATGAATTGTGTTCTGCATCAATAAGGAAGCCTATTAATAGAAAATATTAAATTTAATGGTGGGCACTTTGGATACCACCTTGAAACAAGAGGCATGGCATGATTCATTGGGAGACTTTTGTAGAGTTCTTTCAAATTCCATGAACAAGTCGTGATGGTTGGGGGATGTGGTTGTAGGAAGAAGTACTAAATTCTTCAAAGGAGAAGTCTATGTGGTAGGTATGTGGGAGTCCAAGTGATATTGTGTGCAAAGTAGAGTGTGTAAATACAATAATGAGCCTTACTTATATAGGCAAGGATTAGGAGGTGATAAGGTAGGAGAAAATGATTGACTATATCTCTAAAGGTGCAACACTTGTGGGCTCACTTGATAAGTGTATGAGCAAGTGGAAATTATGCATGCAATAGGTGTATTAGTGATGAGGACACATGTACAAACCATATTGTTGCAAAAAAGGTTGTCATTGCACCGAAAGATTGACTTGTTAATGCTCGATACAACCACCAGAGAATGAATCCACAAGAGGTGGTTAAGCCATGTCATGCCTAAGTGTTGCGCTACACATCACAAGGAGACCAAGGGCACAAACCTTGCAACAATCCCCCCAATGCAAGTGAGGGGTTCAAACTTGTGGCCTAGGCTTTGATACCAATTTTTGCAGAGATGGTTACCATTGCACCAAAATATCAACTTGTTAATGCTTGATACAACCACTAGAGTTAATGAATCCATGAGAGGTAGTTAAGCCATGTCATGAACCCAAGCGCTATGTTGCACAACACAAGAAGACCAAGGGTGCACACCTTACAACACATATTAAGTGAGAAAAAAATTATGAAATAACCTAAGTAAACTTAATCTAAGTTTGAATAGGTCAATCCTAGAAAGGTGATATCATAACTAGATATGTAAAGACACTATTTACACTAACATATAAATCCTAAATATTTCCACTGTCTACATCAAAGACACACTTAAGAGGATTTAGTCACATTTTCTATAGTCAAACATGTTTAAAGATGTGATAGAGATTATGGATGTGAACTTGGCATTAGATAGATTTAACAATGATATCATCAAAATAATATTTGAAAATATCAAGGATGAATTCATGGAATATGATACTCATACCATGTTGGTAAGTTGCATTAGTTTTTTCAAATCAAACATCATGAATATGTAATAGAATATACCCAAAGTGGTTTTGAATTGATGTTTGGGGCTTGTGATAATTTGGTTGTAATTGGAGAAGTAATCCATAAAAGAGAGTAAGGTATGGCATGTGATTGATTCAACAATAATATCTATGTTAAGAAGAAAACTATCTTTAAGAGAAGCCTTATTTAGATCATGGAAATCAATACAAATACGAATGCAACTGTCAGCTTAGCAATGACAACTATATTTAATTTCCAAGGTGAATAGTCAATGGGATGGATAAAAACAACTTTTAAAAGCTTCTCTATCTAAATATTGACCATTAAAGCAATCTTAAAGTACATTTTTTAGATTTTTTGTTTTATGTGTTTGACATCAAAATATAGCACAATATAATTAACCAATACATTAGGTTTTATACCTAGTATGTCCTCAAATGTGCCAACAAAAATAGTAGGAAAGGAATGTAGGAGGTCAAAATGTGATTCAAATTCTTCAAGAGAGAGACAATTCCCAAAATGAATAACTCTATTAGTATTATCATGATCCATGGAAGCATGGATAGTATTGCCCACAATGAATGTACTATGGTCCAAAGGATCTAGAATTTTTAAATCCTTAGAAAGGTTAGAAAGTAAGACAAAATCATTAGATTGAATGATGGATTCCCAAAATTAGGCTTGAGAATCTAAAAATTAAGAGAATCAATGATCATGATGATAGGAAGGTGAAACATAGGGAAAGGGAAACCTTTGAGTTTTCACCTTAGGGTTTGATACCTTTCCCAAATTTTTTTCTTAATGTATGGATGTGATGTATGGGGGGTATTTATTGATTTGGAATGGAATGTAAAGGTGGAATGAGGGATTTGATGGATTTGGACAAGGTATGTGATTGACTTATAGCCTGATAGGTGAGTCAACTAGGCCTTAACCAAATCTGGAAATGTCCTAATAATGAAATACAATGCTCTAACTAGGGTAATAGTGCAATTTACTGTTCTGATGCAAATTCAAAAAATATAGAAGTTCAAAAATGAGTTCAAACAACAAAAATGAGTAGAGCATGACACTATGCACCTGTGGTTCAAATATGAGGTTGAAAATGGAGGACACAGATGTCTGGGGTGTGAGTGTCCCTGTAGAGCTTTTTCGGATCTATTTTCACAGTCCTCTGATGTTGGATTCCTTCATACAAATTTTTCAGATATTTTTGTAACTGAGTTTCTGTGAGTTAACAAGATGTAGGACTTCGAATGCAACAGTGAATATTTTTTCTTCAAAATTCTTTCAATCTTCTTTAAGCCTAAGATCTACACATTCACAAAGAGATGAAATTTTGTGCCATTTAGGGGCTTGCCTCATTCAAACCCCATGTTAGTGTTTCCACTTCCATAATGACAATGTCAATGCCAAAATGGATAATGAATAGAAAGGAATGATGAAATCACAAAGTGCTACAACTCACCACCCTTCAATGACTTCCTTGAAGGACTGAAGTCATGCACATCACCTTAAGGACTTGGATATTGCTTGCTTGATTTTATTGAATGCTTGAATTTATTGGAGACCTACAAAAGTGTTATCCTTCACAAAACAATGACAACATGAACACACATAAAAGCATATAAAATTTGGCATGATGTTAGGATCTTGAATTTTTGCAAGAAAGCTCTAAAATGTTCTCTTGACTTGCTTGATAGTTCTCTTGATATTAATTGCTCCATTCATTTCCTAGATTCTCCCTATTAGATTTGAAATGATGCAAATAACTAGGTATTTATAGGCATTTATTTAATTTCTCAAATATTAAATCATGATGGCCGACTTTAGGCGCTTGAAATGTAAATATTAAATTGTTGACACTGACATAGTTGAAATTGGAGCCAAAATAGGGGGACACTCATGCCTAAGTGTGAGTGTCCTTGCCCTATTTTTTAGGTTTTTAAGTGTCAAGGGCAAGGTCTTAGATAAATGCAATTGTTTCCCACTTGCAATTCATTGGTAATTGTTAAAAATGGGCCATATAATGGATACTTTAGGAAATTAAATGATCAATTAGGTCCAATAATTTAAGGGGGAGAAAAACATTAGGTGAAATTATCAAGGGTGATTTACGATGGTAAACAAGGTAAATTAGAATATACCCCAAGGAAATATACTAGATATTCCTCAATAGGAAATGAATCTAGAGAGGGGAACAAATGAATCTATACTATCCATAATAAGTTTTGGATGTATCAGAGGAAGGAAATAAGAATTGGAGGAAACAAAAATCATTTTTATGCTTATTAAATTAATATATTTAGCTTTGGAGGAGGAAGGACAATATCAAAGACCAACACTAGATTTGTGCGGATTCGGATCTAAAAGAATCTTGATACCTTACTCCTTACAATTAGAACCATTACCATTGTATTAATTTTTAGAGATAATATTGAAACCTAATCTATAACAAGATTAAAAATATATAAAAGAAAGAGGATCATCATTGGTGGAATAATCAATGTTAGACTTTTAGTCACAAGAATTGTTAGAATTAAAATTGGAAGTATTAGAATTATTAATTTTTGTAGTTTGAGAAGTTGGGAAGGAATTTTTTTGGAATGTTAAAGTGAGTTGGATTGACTTTATATTCTCCAATAAAATAGGTGTAAATTATAAATAACTTCAATCATCACTAGGACATGTATTAGAAATATATGGAGAAAGAGAGTTAGCAATTGCATCATGAATAGGAGTTAATGATGGTGTAATAGGTTTTGCAAAGGAGGAAGGTATCAAATTATGAAGTGTGGAAGAAGTAGCTAAGTGACCAAGATAAAAATTTCTAGTACTGAAAGGGATGAAGGTCAAATTCTATTGTATATTCTTTATTAGTATGTACAAATTTTATAGTAGTTTAAGCTAGATGAGATTGCATCCATGGCATGTATCAATACTTGATCAAGAATAAGGTTATATGATAAAGCACCTGACATTAAATATACTAAAGTAGGTGGAATAATGAGGCCTAATTCAATATGCAACATAAATGTGCCAATATCTTGATATTTGATGCTAACAACCCATGAATAGCTAAAGTACCATGAGAGAGAGAAGAAGGATCAACCTTAATGTGATGTAGCAAATCGATACCACAAACATTGAGATGCAATTTAGGATTAATGAAGGTTTGCTTAATTTTAATGTTATTAATAAATACAATAAGTAAAAGGGGGTCATAATAATTTTATAATTTGTAGGAGGAAGTGCAAATTGTTTGAATATGATATTTGTAGTATTAGATCAAACACATTCAATTAATGAATTGACATCACTCAATGGAGTGGAAGATGGCATAGGAATATTTTGTAAATCTTCATGAAGAATTCCATGATAAGTGGTAGGAGTTTGTAGAAGTTCCTCGAGAGAGATCTTAGAAGGAAAAATGTATAGCTACTCAATAAGATCATAGTCTCCAAGATTACTTGAAAGAGGTTTAGGAGTATGTGGTAAAATAAGTGTAGAAGACAAAAAATAAGTTAGAATACCAATGGTTTTTTATTTCTATGAGTATTTACATATGGGAAACTAAGTTAAAATCATTGGACACAAGCATGTTAGAAATATTAGACTTATCTATTTGAACATAATAACTCAACATTCATGGTGTATTTGGAACACCCTAAACAATTATTATAGGTTTTTAACTTCTATTTTTCTTAACAATGGTGAACAAATATTTTGGTTTCTCAAGAATTTTTGTAGAGCCAAAAAGAATATGTTGATTAAATTTTTAGAATGATCACAATAAGGAGTAATAGAAGTAGATATGGATGAAGTAGAAGATAAATAAGTACAATTTTTAATGGGAAACACATGTTTAAAATCATCAAGAACTTTACCTAACATATCAAAATCTTATTTATATATTACTAAATGGATTAAAATTTTGGAGAAAGAGATCCAACATGATTGGATGAAATTCATTCACCAAACAAGAAACAAGATGTAGAAAACCATGAGGGAAAAGAAGTGGTGTAGGAGGTCGAGTGAACACCAAAATATAATGAAGGGAAAATAATATTGATGCAGGAGCATCCAGTGGTGTGAGGGAAATCTTGCATCACCCAAAAATATGCTTTCCATTTGTGTTGCTTTTGTTTGCTTTTTGTAGATGTTTTTGCATTTTTGAATACCATTTTCGTCGAATAAGAGTTTCCAATTTTCAAAATTGCATTTCTGCTTTGTTTGCTCAACTGCTACTTTTAGTAGGTGGGAAATTTAAGGCATGGGAAGACAAAAATTTATGGGAAGGTTAATGAGGTAAAAATAAGCACTTTGGCGAAAGAATCAGGTCAAGATCATTCACGGTTTGAAAGTTATTCAAGTTCTAGTTTCTGCTTTTTGCCTTGAAAAACATTCCGAGTCCAGTTTGAGGCACTAAATGGTCCCGTATGGGCCCAAAAATCATCAAAACCAGCAAAGTGGATTTTTAGCGCGTTCTTTACTCTGAGACCTTTCCGACGGTGCAAACGGTTCAAAAAACGGAGTCCCAAATCAAAAGTTATGGCTTCCGGAAGTTGGCCGATTTTTGGAAAATTGCCAATTTTTGAATTAGGGCTCAATGTTTGAATTTCAAATTGTAATTTTTGGCACCTAACCACCAAGAATTTTATCTCGAATGTTTTTTTTGGCTCCAAACCGGAAAGGGGCTATTTATGGGCAAGTTTCTGATTTTTGTGTAACTTTTTGGGGAAAAGAGTTCGCATGTTGCAAAAAGGGGATTTTCTGCAATTCTGTAATTTTTCTGAACTTCTATAATTTTGCATGTATCACAGAGCTCGAGGATTTGTGATCCTCTGCATGTAAGAGTTCCATATTTGAATAGAAAATATTATTCTCTATTTTGTGAGTCTATTTTTGTGTCTCGAGTTTGCTCCCTCGTCAAATATCTAACTAAAGGTTCCTATTCTTAATTAAGTGATTCCCTTATTATTTAAAAGTGAGATGTCTTTCTTATCCAATACAAATTTAGAGATAGATTAGATATGTTGAAACCTACATAATGGTTTTAAGAGAGAGATGAAAATGAGATATTTTGTTTAAAATTATTAAACATTGAATAAAATACAAAGATATTATGAAATGAATGATATAATTATTTTTAATAGATTTTTATAATAAAAACATTAAATAAGCATAAAAAATAACTTGGCTCCAAACATTGAAGCTCACTACCCAAGACACTAGCATTGTAAGGAAGTTAAGGTAGTGGAACAACTTCATACACTAATCTTGAAAGGAGGATAAAAGAAAAACTTTATAGATCATTTCAATAGTTATAGAAACTTAAACAAAAATAAACATAAATATCATGCATACCACAACATAGTGATTTACGTGGGGAAAACCCTTTGGGGAGAAAAATCCCACACTCCAAAAGTCTCCCAATATATTATTCAAAACTCATAAAGATTAAAATATACTTACAAATCAAGCTTCTCACAAGAGTATCACCAACTAGAGATCTAGAGGCAACACAAATTCTATCAGACTCTTAGAATACATCACACTACACAATTGTAATACAAAACCCTCATAAAATAGGGTTTTCTTCTAGGGTAAGTCAAGCCAAAAAAATATCGACAGTTATATTTGAAACCTAATGACGAATGGTCCAAATCTACAATAATAAAATATACATAAAATTTATCTTTTGAGGGTGCTGACCCCACCAAGGCATGTGGCCCCTAGATGGTCCCAATGGTTACCCCTCGTGCCCCCCCGCACTTATGTATCAATAGTACCTTATGTAATTGCAAGGTTGAGACACATCTTCCCAAAAAATCTCCCACTTATCGAACACCTTGCAAGAGAAATGGGAGGGTGTATAAACATCATCTCTTAATTGATAAGAGTCGAAAGGCCCATAGTCTTTGAACACCATCTAAACTTCTTTGTACTCATAGTTTTAGTTAAAGAATCAAAAACATTCATCAAAGTCTCTACCTTAACTAGCTTCACCTTGCAATCTTCAACCATACCTCTAACAAAATGATATTATACATCAATGTGCTTGGTCCTGGCATGAAACATCAAGTTCTTAGCTAGATAGATCGCACTCTGACTATTGCAATAAATTGTCATGACACCTTGTTTCATTCCAATATATGAACATAGTCTCTTAAGCCAAATGGCTTCTTTACAAGCATGAGTAGCTTCCATATACTTAGCGTCAGTAGTGGACAAAGCAACCATAGCTTGTTGCTTACTCATCCAACTAATTACACCACCAAATAAAGTAAACTCATAAGCACTAGTGGATCATCTGCTATCAACATCACCTACCCATTTTGAATCCACATAACCATGAATATCAAGGGAAATATCATCTTCAGACAAGTTACTATGATAACACAAGGAATATACTCTGAGGTACCGCACAAATATCTGAAGACTCTTTTAACTACATCTGAATGAACTCTACCAAGATTAGACATGTATCCAGAAAGAACTCCCATTGCTTGGGAAATATTAGGTCTAGTATAAACCATAACATACATCAAACTTCCATTTGCACTCTGGTTAGGAACTCTACTCATATCTTCCATATTTGATGGGAATGTTGGACAATCTGAAATAGATAACTTTGTTCTAGCTAAAACAAGAACACATAATGGTCTACAACCCTGCATATCAAACCTTTGTAAAATTGAATTGGCATACTTACTTTTTCCAGGCCATAAATTTTTGTTCACTCTATCTCTTTTAATCTCCATCCCAAGAATGTGTCTAGCTGCACCAAGGTCTTTCATTTCAACTTTAGTAGCAAGTTGAGAATTTTGTTTTGAAATCATATCTTTCCCTTTACCAATAAATAACATATCATCAACATATAATGCAATAAATAGGAAACGATCACCATCAATTTTATTGGCATTTCAATTCACACCTATGGAGTGCGTATTGGAAATAGAAAGCTATGCACAATATTAATAGCTCTTCAAACTAGGAGGAGAATCTCCCTCTTTTGTTGATATGCATAAAAAGTAAAGTAATCTAAGTTCCTATCTTTTTGACTCGGCCAGTAGAGGCACAAGGTTCTAAAACCAAGAACATTACAACTAAGGTTTTCTCTAGTTTCTGCAAATCTTAACTACAATGAGGATAACGCTAAAACTATCTTATTTCCTCTAGAAAAATAGAGCAGGAGGAATTAGGAGAAATTGGGAATGCTTGATGATAAAATCTATATCAGGATTCCCAAGGAGGTAGAATACATATCTGAGGTGTAGGCTGAAATAAAGGTTATTGGAAACAACATCAAACTGCAATCTAGTTCTCAGGATTCCCAAGGAGGTGGAACACCTATTCGAGGTGTAGGCTAAAAGTAGGTTACTAGAAAAAAAACATTAAATGAAAAGCTTGATCTCAGGATTCCCAAGGAGGTATAATACCTATCCAAGGTGTAGGATGGAATAAGATTACTAGGAACAACATCAAACAATAATCCTTATTTCTAAATTCCCAAGGAGGTAGAATACCTATTCAAGGTGTAGATATGAAAGGAAGATTATTAAGAACAACATCAAATGATAATCTTTATTTCTAAATTCCCAAGGAGGTATAATACCTATTCGAGGTGTAGATATGAAAGAAAGATTATTAAAACAATAATAAATCTGGGACATCAAATTGCATAATGAGACACACACACAATAGATGATCAAACCAACTTTATATTAAACAAAGTGAACCAATACAAAATAGCAATATTGCATAGCAAGGTGGGAACAACAATTTGTTATCACAACAAAAGTTAAAATATAATGAGAAAGGGTTCTCTTATTTATAGAACTTCAAAGGAGTAGGGAACCCTAAAATATCCTTGAGTTAACATCAGTATTGCAAGCATGCAATATTTATTCTTAAGTCTAAATGTATGCAACTAAGTAGTTAATTGGAAAAACTACCTCAGTTAACTAATTCTAAACTAAACTAATTGGACCTTGCAACATGCAAGTCCTTATTGATATGAGAGTTAAATGATAACCAACATGAGTTAATTGAAACCTAACTAAAAGCTCCACATAGGTGACTCCAAAATAGACATGCACAAAGGTAGGACAATAAGTTAACTTGGAAAGAGGCATCAAGTTAACTATTGTGTCTAATGTCTATCTTGAAAAGGTGGGATGTCCTAACTTGGTAGTTCATTGGATGTGATCTTGAGAAATCAACTCCTCCAAGAAGTTGCTAACTGCCTCATCATTTGGAGGTTGTCACATGTCTCAACTGTCAATTTACTGCTTGCCAGCTACTTGAGCAATCTTAGAAATATCTGCACACTTCAACTGGCAGTTCACTGATTTGTAATTTTGTCGGCTCTATAATTGGAGTGATGATCTATGTTTCTTCTACAACTTTATGACTTTGATGATTTTCTTGATTCTTCTCAATGAAAGAGTTTTTCATGATGAAACTGCAAAGTCTGACTACAAACACTCTAGCTGTGAGAAATGCACATGAACTCACTACACACACAAAGTTCCAATGGTATTCAACCCTCTAAACTGGCCTTGAAAGGATATCAACTATACGAGGTATGAAACCATATGGAATCCGTGGACTTGGAGTGTTTACACGTATCAATCAACCCCTGGATGTGCTCGATATTTTGAAGTGTGTTATGATCTACACCTTCCAAAGTGTTCAAGTCAATCTTTGAATGCAATTTTTGTAAATTAGTATTAGTTGTTTTGATGAAATCATGAATTAAGACCAATTTGGTCTTGAATTCAGTTTGAGTGTAAAGAATGTTGTACTAATCAAACCTAGATGGCCAAATTTGTGAAAAATTGTCATTTACTTGGACAATGAGAGAAAACCTAAGACAAGGATAGAAGAAATATGAAGGTGAGAAGATAGAAGTTATAAATTCCCTCTGTCAATCCTTAAGAAAATTGCCTCCTTCAATCCTCAATCTAATGAATTCCTGGCAAGAACATGTTGGAAAAATGAAGCATGTAATATTATTCCTCTGTGCAACTTGAACAAAGAACCTTGAAGAACACTAAAAATGGCCTTCGTTTGATCCTTTAAAAGGTGTTGGAGAGAAAATATCTAATTTTAGCTTCAACCTGCAAGAAATAATGAATTTGTGACACCTATTCTTGAATAAATAAGCATTTTGGAGGTGGTTCTGCTAGTTAGGTACGTGCGCCAACCCTAATTGAGTTAATCCTTGTGCATGCATCACGAATTGAGCTTCTCCATTAATTTTGGATGCCATATGCAAGAGGTAGCATGCAAAAATCACAACTGAAGTTTAAATGGTCAAACTTTGACTTTTGGTGCCTAAGCTTGAGAAAGTTAGAAAATTTTCAAAGATTTTCAACTTTTTCTATGACGAACTACCCCTGTTTGAACCTGAATCCTAGATGCCTAGTTGACTTGAAGCTGAGTTGACACATTCATCATGAAGCTAGATCAATTTTGAAGAGATGTTGCTGTGAACAACAAACACTAAAAACTAAAATTGGTGCCTTGAATTCTAGGGAGCCTTTTCGCAAAAGGGTGCATGTTTCACCAGACTTAGCCATTTTCTGTATTTTGAATCTCCATGCTTCAATCTACAACTGCTGGTGATAGATGATTCCCATCAATTAGATGTTGAATCCATTGTGAAGTTGAAAGAATTTTGCAAAGGACGACTGTATTTGCAAGTCGTGAAAGTTGATTTAAAGTGCTCAAATTCAAGGGTGCCCCTAGTCTTAGGGGCGTAATTAAGCTTTTTGAGATTGATTTTGTACTTTGCAACCTTCAACGAAATGCCCCAATTTGACCCTTGCTGCCGGGAGTTGGATTGATCTGATGTTTGCATTGATGATCTCATCGTGGAGATTGAACAACTCTAAAGAGATGTTCTTGGGAGTCACAAAGCCAAAAGATTACATCCAAGGCCCTAGAAATTTGGGTACCTTTTCCAAGAAGGGTGCATTTTTCCAACAATTTACCCATATTTCAACTTGCTTTCATCCTACAATTTTTTGTGCTTGATCCTCATTCACGGGCGTTTGACAAATCTCAAGAATTGGCTGTTGGATTCACCACATAGCTAGATTGAATCTGAGCAGATCTCTTGAAGAAGATAGCTACTGAAAACCTCATTTGTTTGACCAAAAGGCTAGGCACCCCTGGCCTGTAGAGGTACAATTTGACATTTTGACTTTCATTTTTCCCTCCGTTTTACATGCTCACTAGATCAATAGCCACGATTGTTCAATATGTCTTATGGACTGGCGAATGATTCATCATGAAGCTGGGATAAGTCTAAAGAGATCACCTAGAAATGGTTACTGCAAAAACTTCCATATGAAAAGATTTATTCTTGGGCACCCCTGGGCTATAGGGGCGCAACTTTTGCAATTTGACCGTCATCTTTGATGTTCCTTGCCGCTTGTATCGTCTACCTCTAATGTCGATTGTAGGTGTTTATCAAATTTGATGGACTCGCTTGATGATTCACTGGATAGTTGGCAGAAATCCAAAGAAGATGACTGGCTATGCAACCATTATCAACTAAATTTAGGCCTCCAAATTCAAGGGTGCCCCTGTAGGCCATAGTTAATGATTTTCAAATGATTTTCACCTCTTTGCACTTTGTGAACACCATGTTGCGATGCTAACTTGATTACGTTGAAGCATTGCTGCTACTTATGTGAGTATGTGACATAATTTCACCATTTTCGTGTGTACAAAAACTAGAAAGTAGATGTGTACGTTAATTGCACAAGTGTCTCCCTCATAGCAAGGCGTAGTGTTTCCAAACTTAGAATATTTTTTACAATTTTCACCTTTTTGAAAATCCCCTCCATTGCAAAGCATATTTCTTTGCAGAATCTTCTATGATGAGTTTGAGGCTTATATTTCAATACTTGGTACTAGCCAACTACCGTTGATGACCTCAGAGGTCCTAACTTTTCTCCTGAAAAAGTAAAAATAACTCACTAGAGCTAAACTGTCTTTTTCTTGATTCTAACTTCACCAATGTGATTGTGAAGTGAAATAAGCCAATCAAAATTATTTTCAACCAATTTTGGCAAGAACCTATTTTTTTAGGGTTTTCCTAAAAATAGGGGCCCGAAAACTCTAATTTTCAAAATTTTCCAATATCTTCTAGGCATTAAACCCACAAAAAGCCCATGCTTTGTTTGACCTAAAACTGAATTTTGATGACAATTTTACAAGATTTAGACCATTTTAATCAAAATGCCTTAATGAAGCAAAATTTTGGTTTTCGGTACAACATTAGGCTCTGTCTGGTGACCATGTCGGATACTTATGACATAGGAGAACCAAGAATCTTTGAGTTTTCGTAGACCAGTAACTTATCAGTTGGGCATGGATTCAAGACTTTCCTATACCTAAGAAGTTGGAAACTTTCCTAAAATCACCTAAAACAAGACTACCTAAATCACCTAAAAACACAACAAAATTTTACAGAATGGGGAGATACATTACAAGATAACATTAAAAAGGAAATTACTAAAAGAAAATTACTCCACCCCCGAAGGGATGAAGTAATTTGGATATTGTTCATTGTATGGTAGTGGTAAGAACCTTCCATGGATGTCATTTTTTCTTGAAATGATTTACTTCTCTTTTGATGGGTATTGCAGGAGGCAACCCCTCTGGGATGAAGATTCTCAAGTATTCATATATCCAAGCAAAGGTACTCTAAACAAAGTTAGAATATGATGCAAATGAGAAAGTTGATACCCATGAGGCATTAGTTCTACTGTCATCCATTGTCGGGATATTGAACTCTTCAAACCAATCAATCAAGTTCCAATCTTGATTTTTATAATGCCATAGGTGATCTTTTTTGACCAAAAAATATCATTTGATTGGCTCATCAATCAACTCCATATCACCCTTAACACATAGGATTTTGATTCCCATGTCTTCGGCATTTTTAAGGCCTAACAAAAGCACCTCTTTTTTAGCTTCAGTGAATTCCAATTGCATAGATGGGTGCAACCATCCTTTATGAGAGATGACCATTTCCCCTACTTTTGAAATTTTTGTATTTAAACAACCTCCATCGAACTGTATTGTTGATAACTTTGTATCCTCTATCAATCTCTTTTTAGAACAAGTAATTTTTTGGTCTTCAGTTTCTATCTTTGATAGAGTCACACAATTATGAGGACCCTTTTCAGGCTTTTCTTCTGCTAAATCAAATGACTTGAGCACAACTTGCTTCTTTACAACCTTTAGAATTTGATCTAGTTGTTTTGGGTGATCCTGAAGATATTCCAGTTGAGAGATTTGTACCTTGGTCTTCATCATGGAAGCTACGATGTTAATTTTTTTTGAAGATGTCTCTTGAGCAACTAGCATAGTGTTCTCATGTGAAGGTTTGGGTTTAGAAGTGGAAGGAACTTCTTTTCCTTCTTACTTTGATTTGCGTCTTTCTTCTTCTTCTTCTTTTTCTTTGAAGTGTTGAGCATGTGTGAACATAGGCGTTGAAGCATTTTCATGATTTTCCATAGGAGCGTATTGATAGTATTCTTCTTCTTGTTCTTGATTGACGGTTTCTTTATCAAAGTATCTTGTAGTGGAGTCACCATCGAAGTTGTTTGTTTGTGGTAAAACAACATTTGAACTTGGTGTTGGTATAAAACTAGAACTAGGAGTAGCTTCAGTGTATCCCATGATTTGGTTCATCTACAAATTCTCAGGACATGTGGATCTGGTATGTGTATTGGTGTCATGGAAACAACAAAACACTACATTGTGTGTAGCTTCAGCTGTTCATCTTGGTGGAGATATTAGCAACCGTGGCTAAAAATTTTCTCTTTTTGGTTGGTACGGTTGTTGAACTACCAATTTGATAGAATATATTTTCACCAAGCCAGAAGTAATCATATCATCCTCCAACTTGATGGTGTGTTCTTACACATTCTTTAGCTCTATTTCTTTTCCCATTTTGAGGAAGAAAGCTATCTCTGATGGAAGAGCATTTATGAAACAACTTATCAGAATCTTCAACAATGGATTCGAGTGTAGAAGAAAGTCTTATAACAAGATTAAATATTGCTAAAAAATCCCTCATGTGCTCAATGTTCTCCATCTTTGAATTTGTAGGTTGGGAAAACAACAGGTGACTATCTTCAGTGGGCTTGAATCTCACCAAAAATTTCTTGCTCATAGTCTCCCAGCTTGTGATATTGCCTGGCACCAGGTGATTGAACTAGTTTCTAGCATTTCCTACAAGAGTCTTGACAAAGAGACACACTGCGATGTCTTCATGTGCTACGTATAAGACAACGCAAGCCATTGTGAATGCAAAAAAATGTTCCTCCAAGTGTTGAGTTCCATCACCATGAAATCGAGGAAAGCGCTTCCTTGACCCTTTAGGTAACTGATGATTTACCTGAAAAGCAAGAGGTCCAATGTTATTACCTCAAGGTAATGGGGGTGGACGTCTTTGATTTCTATCAGCATTTCCAACATTATTGTTGTTATCATCCATCGCTTATGTATGGACCATGCAATAAGATGCCAAAGTTTCATTCCTATGTCATAAAAGCATTAGCTTTTCTTGAAGTTTTATGCCTCATTCCCCATAGTGGGCACTAGAAAACTATTGGCATTTCAATTTGCACCTCTAGAGTGCGTATTGGAAACAAATAGCTATGCACAATATTAACTACTCTTCAAATTAGGAGGGGAAGCTTCCTCTTTTGTTGATATGCATACAAAGTAAAGTAATCTAAGTTCCTATTATTTTGACTCAACTAGTAGAGGCACAAGGTTATAAAACCAAGAACATCGTAGCTAATGTTTTCTTTGGTTTTCGCAGATCTTAACTACAACTAGGATAATGCTAAAACTATCCTATTTCCTCTAGAAAAATAGAGTAGGAGGAATTAGGAGCAATTGGGAATGATTGACGATAAACTCAATATTAGGATTCCCAAGGAGGTAGAATACCTATTTGAGGTATAGGTTGAAATAAAGGTTATTGGAAACAACATCAAACTGCAATCTAGTTTTTAGGATTCCCAAGGAGGTGGAACACCTATCTGAGGTGTAGGCTAAAATTAGGTTACTGGAAACAAACATTAAATGAAAAGCTCAATCTCAGGATTCCCAAGGAGGTATAATACCTATTCGAGGTGTAGGATGAAAGAAGATTACTAGGAACAACATCAAATGATAATCCTTATTTCTAAATTCCCAAGGAGGTAGAATACCTATACAAGGTGTAGATATGAAAGGAATATTATTAAGAACATCAAATGATAATCTTTATTTCTAAATTCCCAAGGAGGTAGAATACCTATTCGAGGTGTAGATATGAAAGAAAGATTATTAAAACAATAATAAATCTAGGACATCAAATTGCATAATGAGACACACACACAATAGATGATCAAACCAACTTTATATTAAACAAAGTGAACCAATAGAGAATAGCAATATTGCATGGCAAGGTGAGAACAACAATTTGTTATCATAACAAAAGTTAAAATACAATGAGCAACGATGCTCTTATTTATAGAACTTCAAAGGAATAGGGAACCCTAAAATCTCCTTGAGTTAACATCAGTCTTGCAAGCATGCAAGATCTATTCTTAAGTCTAAATGTACGCAACTAAGTAGTTAACAGGAAAAACTACCTCAGTTAACTGATTCTAAACTAAACTAATTGGACCTTGCAACATGCAAGTCCTTATTGATATGAGAGTTAACTGATAACCAACATCAATTAACTAAAACCTAACTGAAATCTCCACATAGGTGACTCCAAAATAGAAGTGCACAAAGGTGGGACAACAAGTTAAATTGGAAAGAGGCATCAAGTTAACTACTGTGTCTAATGTGTATCTTGAAAAGGTGGGACGTTTTGACTTGGTAGTTCACTGGTCATGATCTTGACCAATCAACTCCTCCAAGATGTTGTTAACTACCTCATCATTTGGAGGTCATCACATGTCTCAACTGTCAGTTTATTACTTGTCAGCTACTTGAGCAATCCTAGAAATATGTGCATGCTTCAATTGGTAGTTCATTGATTGGTAATTTTGGCGGCTCTGTAATTGGAGTGATGATCTTTGTTTCTTTTGTAGCTTGATTCCTTTGACTCTTTTCTTGATTCTTCTCAATGATAGAGTTTTGCATGATGAAATTGTGAAGTCTGACTATGAACACTCTAGCTGTGAGAAATGCACACATAGATTTCCAACGGTATTCAACCCTCTAAATTGGCCTTGAAAGGCTATTAGCTATACTAGGTATGAAACCATAGGGAATCTATGGACTTGGAGTGTCTACACCTGTCAATCAACCCTTGGATGTGCTCGATGTTCTGAAGTGTGTTATGATCTATGCCTTCCAAAGTGTTCAAGTCAACCTCCAAATGTGCTTGGTGTAAATTAGTATCAACTGTTTTGATGAAATCATGAATTAAGACCAATTTTGTCTTGAATTTAGTTTTAGTGAAATGCATTTTGAAAAACTATCTTGTTGACTGTAAACACAACTATGTTCTAACAACTTTCCCAGTGAGACTAAAAATGGCTTATGGCGAGGCTAAAAATAGCCTGTCGAGGAGCAATTTTTATGAAAATTTTTGAGACATGGGTTTTGTAGAGAATGTATTTCTAAGCAAACCCACAGCATCAGAAATTTAAAAAAATTCCTTTTGCCTTGGCATGTGAAGACATTTTGGAAAAAAGCAGTAGGGACAGTGGAGGCTTCAAAAGCTTTTTCTCTCAAAAAATTCTGACATATGGGTTTTGTAGCCACTAATGTACTAATCAAACCCAGATTCTTTGTTTTCCAAAATGTTGAATTTTTCACCTGTATGCAAAAGAATCTTCAGAAAAAAAAAGCACAGTACTTCAAAAAGTGAGAAGTATCGGGGCAATTTTCTCGAAAAATTCTTGAACATGGGTTTTGTAAAGAATGTTGTACTGATTAAACCCAAATGGCTAGATTCGTGAAAAATTGTCATTTACTTGGACATGCGAGAGAGAACCTAAGACTAGGATAGAAGAAATATGAGTGTGAGAAGATAGAATTTATGAATTTCCTTTGTTAATCCTCAAGAAAATCACCTCCTTCAATCCTCAAACTGATGAATTCCTAGCAAGAACATGTTGGAAAAATGAAGCATGTAATATTATTCCTCTATGCAACCTAAATGAAGAACCTCAAAGAACACTAAAAATAGCCTTTGTTTGATCCTTCAAAAGGCGTTGGAGAGAAAATAACTGATTTTAGCTTCAACCTGCAAGAAATAATTAATTTATGACACCTATGCTTAAATAAATAAGCATTTTGGATGTGGTTCTACCAGTTAGGTAGGTGTGCTAACCCTAATTGAGTTAATCCTTGTGCATGCATCACAAACTAAGCTTCTCCATTAATTTTGGATGTCATATGCAAAAGGTAGCATGCAAAAATTGCAATTGAAGTTTAAATGGTCAAACTTTGACTTTTGGCGCGTAAGCTTGAGAAAGAAAATTTTCTACTTTCTTTGTGACAAATTGTGCTTGTTTGACCCTAAATCCTTGATGCCTGGTTGATCTTGAAGCTGAGCTGACACATTCAACGCGAAGCTAGATCAAGTCTGAAGAGATGTTGTTGCGAGCAACAAATGCTAAAAATTGAATTTGGTGCCTTGAATTCTAGGGCACCTTTTCCCAAAAGGGTGCATGTTTCACCAGACTTAGCCATTTTATGTATTTTGACTCTCCATGCTTCAATATGCAACTGTCGGTGAATGATGATTCCTGTTGACTGGATGTTGAATCCATTGTGAAGCTCAAAGAATCCCACAAAGGATGACTTTATATGTAAGTCCTGAAAGTTGATTTAAAGTGCTCAAATTCAAGGGCACCCCTAGCTTGCAGGGGCACAATTGACCTTCTAAGATTAATTTTGTACTTTGCAACCTTCAACAAAATTCCCCACTTTGACCCTTGTTGCCGAGAGTTGGATCGCTCTGATGTTTTCCCTGATGGTCTCATTGAAAAATTGAACAACTCTGAAGAGATGTTCTCGAGAGTCACAAAGCTAGAAGATTGCATCTGAGGCCTCAGAAAGTTGGGTTCCTTTTCTAAGAAGGGTATGTTTTTCCAACACTTCTAGCCAAATTTCAACTTGGTTTCGTCCTACAACATTTTACGCTTGATCCTCATTCACAAGCGTTTGATAAGTCTTGAGAACTAGTTGTTGGATTCACCGCATAGCTAGATGGATTTTGAGCAGATCTCTTGAAAAAGACATCTGTCGAAAACCTCATTTGGTTGACCAAAAGGCTAGGCGCCCTTGGCCTGTAGAGGTATAATTTGATATTTTTACTTTCATTTTTCCCTCTGTTTTACGTGCTCACTGGATCAACAACCATGGTCATCCAATACATCTTATGGACTAGAAAATGGATTCATCACGAAGCTGGGATGAGTCTGAAGAGATCACTCGAAGATGGTTAGTGCAAAAACTACCATTTGATAGGCTTTATTCTTGAGCGCCCCTGGGCTATAGGAGTGCAACTTTTGCAATTTGACTATCATCTTTGACGTTCTTTACCTCTTGCATCTTCTACGTCTAATGTTGTTTGTTGATGTTCTTCAAATCTAATGGATTCGCTTGATGATTCACTGGAAAGCTAGCAAAAATTTGAAGAAGATGAATGACTATGCAACCATTATAAAATGCATTTAGGCCTTCAAATTCAAGGGTGCCCCTGGCTTGTTGGGGTGCAATTAGCTCCATAGTTGATGATTTTCAAATGGTTTTTGCCTCTTTGCACTTTGCGAACACTGTGTTGCGATGCTGAATTGACTACGTTGAAGCATTGTTGTTGTTGACACGAGTATGTGACTGCATTTCACCATTTTCACATATATGAACACTACAAAGTAGACTTGTATGTTAATTGCACAAGTGTCTCCCTCATAGCAAGGTGTAGTGTTTCCAAACTTAGAATATTTTGTACAGTTTTCACCTTTTTGAAAATCCCCTTCATCGTGAAGCATCTTTTTGAGCATATTTCTCTACCAAATCTTTTGTGATGAGTTTGAGGCTTAGATTTCGACACCTGGTATTGGCCAACTGCCATTGATGACCTCAAATGTCCTAACTTTTCTCCAAAAAAGGTGAAAACAATCCACCAGAGCTAAACTGACTTTTTCTTGATTCTTACTTCACCAATGTGATCATGAAGTGAAATGAGCCGATCAAAATTATTTTCATCCAATTTTGACAAGATCCTATTTTTTAGGGTTTTTCCTAAAAATAGGGGCCCAAAAACCCTAATTTTCAAATTTTTCAAATTTTCAGTATCTTCTAGACATTAAACCCACAAAAATCCCATGCTTTGTTTGACCTAAAATTGACTTTTGAACAATTTTACAAGATTTAGACCATTTTAATCAAAATGCCTTAACGAAGCAAATTTTTTGTTTTGGGTACAACAAGTTTTATAATAAATACAACGATCTGATTTAGAATGCTCAAATCCCAAAATCAACACATGTATCAAATTTCTAGTACCACATCCTAGGACTCTGTTTTAGGCCATACAAATATTTCTTCAATTTGCAAACCAAATTACTTTTACCTTTCACCACATAGTGCTTTGGCTGTGTCATATAAATATCCTCCTCCAAGTCATCATGAAGGAAAGCAGTTTTCAAATCCATTTTCTAACCACTAAATCATAAGCAGTAGCAATAGAAAGAAAAATTATTGGATTCCATTTTTATAATAGGAGAAAATATCTCACTATAATCAATACCCTCAACTTGAGAGAAACCTATTGCAACCAACCTTGCTTTATACTTCTCAATACCTCCATTTGAACCAATCTTTTCTTGAACACCCATTTGCAACCAATAGGTTTTCTTCCCTCAAGAAATGGTACAAGATCTCATGTATCATTCTTTTTCAAAGCTACCATTTCTTCATCCAGATAAATCTTCTTGGATTCTACATCAGTCATACCTAATTCCTCTTCTATCGATTTGGGTTCATCCATGTTAGTATTCAAATAAAAAATATACCTCCAATCATCAGGTGAATACCTTTCAAGTGATTTTCTATACCTTGTAGACCTACAAACAAGCTGAGTTGGAGGTTCTTCATCCTCTTCTGAAGATTCAAATCTAGATGAGCTCTCCTCAACTTGTCTATTCATGGGCCTAGATTCAACTTTTTTTTAGGTGTAGAAGGAAATTGAATCACATCATGTTTACTTTGTTCTATCTCCAATGTAACAAAAGAAGGCTTAGTTTCTCTAAAATTAACACTTCTACTATATGTTACCTTTTGTGCAATATGATACCAAATCTTGTATCCTTTCACACCATAAATGTATCTAATGAAGATATATTTTATAGTCTTGTTCTTCAACTTTGTTCACTTCTCCTTTCACACATGTGCATATGCCTTGCAACCAAAAAATCAAAGATGTTTTAATGAAGGCTTATGACCCAAACCATGCCTCTATAGGCATCTTATCAACAAGAGCTAATGTAGGAGATATGTTAATTAGGTAACAAGTAGTGGCAACAACTTCAACCCAAAACCTTTATTCTAGACCAACACCACTCAACATACTCCTAGCCTTCTCCATCAATGTCATGTTCATTCTTTCTACAAATCCATTTTGATGTGGAGAATACAAAGTTTTTTTTTGTCTATGAATACCACAATCTTTACAAAATCTATCAAAATCATTAGAGAAAAATTCACCTCCAAATATCAATCCTCAAACATTTTATTTTCTTTCCAGTTTGCAACTCAAACATTGCTTTAAATTCTTTAGAATGACTTAAAACTTCAAATTTACTCTTTAAAAAGTATACCCATGTTCTTCTACTATAATCATCAATAAATGAAACATAATATGTAGATTTACCAATTGAAGGAACATCTACAAGACCAACCACATCATAATGAATAAGATCCAATACACCACAAGATTTATGAAAACTTGAGTAAAATTGAACGCGGTTTTGTTTTCCATAAATACAATGCTCACAAAAATAAAATTCAAGATTACAATCAAACAACCCTTCAACAAGTTTTTATTTTTCAAGGTCCTTAGACACTTTTCTCTAATGTGGCCAAGTCTCTAGTGTCATAACATAGTTTTCACTGTAGGTAACTTTGATTTAGAAGAAAGAGTACCCTTGGGTACCCAGAAGCCATGACCATCTATTGAAGATGAAACCCTCACCTCTTCCATAGACTTTCTTTTCATAGAAGTACTATTATACTCAACAGTGCATGCATTAAGCTTATACAATGTGCCATATCTGAAACCTCTAGCAATCACCATAACACCTCTGACCATCTTGCATCTTGCATCAAAAAATACTACATACACACCTACATCTATTAGTTTGCTCACAAATAATATTTTTTGTGATAATCCATGGATATTCAACACACCATTTATCCTTTTTATTCTACCATAAGGAAACATGATTCTAACTTTACCATGACCAACAATATTTAAATAATAATCATCACCCAAGTACTCCTTACCTCCATCAAAATCTTCATATTCAGAAAACCAATCTCTATTAAAGGTCATATGGAAAGATGCGCTTGATTCAATTATCCATGCATCATTATCTACACAAGTTTCCAAAGCTACAATGAATGCATCACTATCTTCCTTCTCAAACTTAGAATCAAAATAAAATTTCTTCTTCTTTTCTTCGTTACAATCCTTACGAATATGGCTTACTACAGTTCCAAGAAATAACTTTGGACTTTTCGGGAGATTTGGATCTCCCCTTGAACTTGGATTAATCACGCTTCTCATTCTTCTTACCTTTTTCCTTAGGTATTCCATGAAAAATTAGGGCCTCCTTGACATTGATGGATGCCTTCCTCCTCATCTCTTCAGAAAGCAAAGGACCTACCACATCTCTAGTCTTCAATATAACAGAGGGACTCCCAATATCCATAATAAGAGAATCCCATGAATCAGGAAAAGAACAAAGCAAGATCTAATGTTTCTCCTCCTCATCCATTTTGACACCAACTGATGGAAATTGAGGCACCAACATATTGAATGCTTCCAAGTGGTCTGTAATTCATCCACCCTCTTCCATTCTCAAGGAATACAATTTCTTACTCAAGAAATTCTTGTTCACAAAATATTTGGTTTGATACATCTAATCAAGCTTCTTCCATATTTTTTATGCAGAGGTCTCTTTATAAACATTAATTAAAATAGAATCTTCCAAACACAATCTTATTAGACCCTTGTCTTTATGGTCCATAACATCATATTGAGCACCCAAAGTAGCATTTGTAGGCCTTGAAACATTCTCATCAACAACATCCCAAAGATCTCGATCTATCAAAAAACCCTCCATATTTAGCTTCCATATTTAAAAATTATTTCCAAAAAATTTATCCACCTCTATTGTCCCTAATGAACTTGCCATCTAAAAATTCCTACAAGATCACAAAGTATCTTTTGCACAAGCTCCCACTCAAATCTAGATTAGTTCAAAAAAATTAACAACCCACAACTGAAACCAAAGGTGATCAAGCTCTGATACCACTTGTAAGAAATTTAAAGTAGTGGAACAATTTTCTACATTAATTTTGAGAGGAGGATAAAAACTTAAACAAAAATAAGCATAAATATCATGCATACAACAACACAGGGATTTATGTGGGGAAAACCCTTTTAGGAGAAAAACCCCACACTCCAAAAGTCACCCAATATATTATTCAAAAATTGCATACTACAATATACTTGCAAAGCAAGCCTCTCATGGGAGAATCACCAACTAGAGATCCAGAGGCAACACGACCATTATTAGACTCTTAGAATACATCACACTACATAGTCATGATACAATGCCCTCATAAAATAGGGTTGCCTTCTAGGGAAATTCAAGTCAATAAAATATGGACTGTTAGATATGAGACCTAATGATGAATGGCTCGGATTTACAATAATAAAATATACATAAAATTTAGCTTTCGAAGGCATTGCCCCTGAGCCCCTGTTGAGGGGATGATCACCTCAGACCCCTCATGGGGGATAACCCCCATGCCCCTCATGCTTACATATCAACAATACCTTATATAATTACAAGGTTGAGACACATTTTCCCAACAAGCATGTCATGAAAAAATCTACACATTATGTTGTCAGTCGTACAATGGTTGTACCAAAAATTCCAAAAATGTATAGGTTTTTATTAATTCTTATTCTAACCTATAAATGCACAAGGATAGAGGAAAATATTGGGGTTGTTTAGGATTTTACTTTAATAAAACATGCAATTTGGTCTATCAACCTCCACAAATAGCCAATATAGATAAAATGATAAAAAAATGTGTGCTCTTACTCCTAAGTGTATTGAGGAATAAAGAGAAATGACATAAAATGATAATTATAATGGTGTCAAACTTGGCATATGGGAAAAAATAACATTATAAATAATATAATAATGATGATAAAAACTTGGTTTACGTTAATGAGCTTTCCTAGCAAGTGAAGAGCAAGCAATATCAAATAATAAATAATGTTATTGATATAATATAATAATATTAGCAATAATAAGAAGTTCCTAAATGGATTTAAAAGATGTGAAGGCTAAATATTTTCTTTTGAGACCTTCATAGCTAAGAAGAATGAGAGAGTGCCAAGAATCCTATAGTTTCAAAGGATATTTTGACAGAGTTTTCCAAAGGTGGCAAGGAGGAAGCAAACAAAGCTGTAAAAAAAAATCCTTTCAAAATGGGAAGGTAGATGGTTTTTTTCCTTGGGTGGGGTAAAAATAAGATTTCTTTTTATAGTCATGCATTACAATAGGTGTCATGAAGAAGTCACATGGAAAATACTTTTTTGAATTTCAAGAATATTTGGACATAAGCATGCCATATGGATGTATTCAAATCATGCTACCATCCAAATAAATCATTTTAAAATATTGTGCATGTTTTCACAACAAGGATTAAAAGGTAATCACTCTCCTCAAATTTGGGCAAAAGCTTTAGTACAAATAGATGAATTCAAATATGCTATCATAGTGGATGCTAAAGTTGTTTCGTAGTACAATGTGAAATTGTGAGACTACATAATTTTCTACATTAAAATAATGTTTTTGAATTGTTCATGATTAATGATTTATTCTCTAAATTCTATAGATTGTATAATAAACATAAACATCCATTATGCTTCCCTAAGAAATTTAAAGATTCCTCGACATGTTTTGCACTTATGGCTTAAATCTTATTGAATCCATTGTTAACCATTTCATTGTCAACTTTGTTTTAAATAGAAAAATAAGTAAATCTGTTATGGTTTTAACTAATTCAAATAATAGACCCAAATTGTTGTTGAGAAATGTTTTAATTTTTATTTATTAAATTTCATGCTGGAGGACCATTATTAAAATTTCATTTTAAAAAGAAGAATGAATTTTATTTTCTTATAACATTATACCAAAAAATATTTGGAAGGAGTTGAATAAATAACTCAACACAAAGACTCATCATAAATATATTTTATATTTCCTAAGGTTTTGTTAAGGAAACATTTTTTATTATTATTAAAATTTAAACTTTATTTTGATCAAGTATATGATCATATTCATTAACTTTGTATACTTAATATCCTTAAGTGGTTGAGATTTGTCCCCATAACTTTTAATCACATAAAAAACACTATTTTTAAATTTCAATGATATTGTGGTTGTCAATAGTACTTTATCCCTCCAATTCCCTTTGCAAAAGTCTATTCACAAGGCTAACCCCTTGCCCCTTTACTATATGTCCTTGATGTTGATGCTCTTAGCTATTGTTTTCAACATGCTTCATATACTAATATTCTTAATGGTATTTCCCTTCTAGGGAGATCCAATGCCCTCAATTATCATTATACTAATGATAGCATGTTGTTTATTCAAGACTTGGTTGTTGAAATGACACACCATAGATATTTTAGACCTATTCTGCACCATTTCAAGCTCTAAATTTTCTATGCACAAAGCTAGATTCTTCATGGCCCAACCTATACCACAATCCCCTTATGTTATGAATGAATTGTGTGAAGTTAAACATGGGACCATCACTAAATATCTAAGCATTACCTTTGAAATTGGAGTTTACCTCAAAGATATGTGGTTGAATTGGACCAACTAGTTTCTTTATATGGCTGAGTGTATTCAAGTAGCCAAAAAAATCCTTATTTCTAGCCATGTTTGTTCCTAATCCTATTGGCTTCCATCTAAATCTTGCTACAATTAATTAACCAAGGTGATTAGGAGATTTATATGGGAAAAGTGGGGCAATAAAGAAGGACTTCCTTCCATGTCTTGGCAGCACAATATCCAACCAAAATATAAATGTGGCTTGGGTGTTATTAACCCCTTAACACAAAGTTTTTATCTCACTACCAAGTGTATATTGAGAGATTTATAGGGATATTATCCTTATAAGCATCTTGTCAAACATCACATCCATTTTTCCTTGGCAGGATACTCTTGGGCTTAAATTCATTGGTGGGATACACTACTTTCTCATTTCTTTAAAACCCATGGATTTGCACCATTTAACACCACCTATAAGGCTTATAAAATCACCTATAAAATACTTATCTAGTATGATCAATATCTTAGCCATGGTTTAATTTTTTATTCTTCTTTGATTTGGTGGAATAGATTAATCCAAGTGGATAGTAAACCTCTTGGTCTCATCTAACAAGTTAATGGAAAATGCCTTTTCTTAAAGGGAATTCAAATTTTTGGAGATCTTTGGGATCCAACAAACTTCAACTAGAAATCTTGGAAACATCTTAAAAATTAGTGCAATTTGTCTTTCTCTAACAAATAGTCAATCCATGGAATCTAAAAAAAATCCCCTTGATCTTTATAATTTTTTATCTCTACATAGCCATGTGAATTTCTATAAATATTCGAGATGGTCCCACACCAATATCCTCAATTTCTTTCTACTCAAAATAATATATAGGTAGCTCCTTCCTTATTTCACCATTTCTCCGACCTTAATAAAATTTGAAACTACAAATGCAATCAATCTAAATAGAATAAGATTACTTTCCAAATCTAGAAATATATGGATGATACACAATCCTATCTCATATATTGGAAATTTCTTAATTTTAAACTTCCCATTGGTACTCACCTTGATTTCCTCCACCCCCTAGATTGTTTTTTCATATTAAGACCAAATCCATCAAGCATACGTTCTGGTTATACCCATATAGTAGAAACCTCTACCTTTGCCTCTTCTCTATTCTCCCTACTCTTTTCATTTATACATGGTATTAAAAATACTCTCTCCTCAAATCCTCCACCTCCCACAATCCTATCATCCACACCTGTAGTCTTGTGATTCTCCAGTTTATTTGGAAGTTTTGGTGCCCAGTAATTTTCTCCAGTACTTTATATCCTAGTCAAATTAAGATCTAGTTGATCTAATCTAATTTGATCCTTCACATGGATAACATTAACTCTACCCTCAAAATCCAATATGGACTTAATACTAATATAACTAATATTACTCACAACATCCTCTTACAAATCTATAAAAATTAAGGGAATTCATACTACCTATAAGAAAATATTGGAGCTTCTTCATGTTTGTAACCCCTCATGAGATCTTCCCCATGTTTATCTTTGTTTTTATTGTCCATATTATGCGTGTGAATTGGGTCACTTTTATCAACTACAAGGGAGTTGATGACTAGCACTATAACTTGGCTAAAACCATTTTCATATCTTCAATAAAAACATGTTAAAATATATTGAGAATCTATATCCTAGTGGTGATCCTAGACTTTCTTGGGGATAGTGCAACCTTGAGGATATGCATCATGACCATGATGGGTAGCCCATTACTATCATTGCTACTTAAAATATACCTATGTTTTAAGTCAAGGATAACACTATTGATATGAGGAGGTATAATTTTCCTAGTTCTTCTAGGCTATTGGTGGTTTTCCAATAGAAAGAGAAGAACAAAGGATTATTCGTTGGAGTAGGATTGTCTCCCTTCCTAGAGGTTCCAAGTAATGAAACTTATGATATTAATGAATTGCCTCCATTTTTATTCCTATTCATGTTGCTAATTCTTATAGTCTTTCTTCCAAAAATCATTTTGAGCTTAACTCTCCTTGTAAATTCTTTCATGAATAATGTGTTTTTGTCAATTTCTAGTTTCTACAATTACACATGATGTATTTGTTGTCCAATTACCACTAGGGTTTTTTGAAGTATATAATGTATATATTGTCCTAATGTATTTTTGGTGTTTATATTGTTCCAATTTTTATTGGTCTATAACATAATTTGCTATTATCTCTACTATTTTGTGATCCTCTTTTGAGATAATTAAATGTGTTGCTCATTTGAACTATACTTAAAATAATTTTCTTCATCCAATAAAAAATGTGTTAAGTTCATACAAACGAAGGAAACAATATTTTATGGCATCCACGCTGCTACACAAGTAAAAATAGATGTAATAAATTAAATCTAAAGTGAAGGGTACAAGCTCAAAACAAAGAAAAATATTTTATCTTACAAAATGTGAAAAGGGGGAAGGGGGTGCTTTATCAAATCTTTCTATCATAATCCACATTATTAAACCTAGTTCCACATTGAGGAATTCTTCATTTCATTGACATATAGAGAAATTAGAATGAAAGGAAGTGCCTATAAATAAAAATTTCAAAAGAAATAAAAATAAAGATCACAATAGTGAAATACAATAATAGAAGGGAGGCATATGGATTGTTTTATTAAATTTATTTTTATATCAGCATTGACATTACCCATTCAAATAACTTTTTTTCAAATTTGGAAGATACAAAGGGGCATGAGAATTCAAAGAATATGTATTAGTAGGAAACAAAATAAGGCACTTTACTTGAAGTGAACTAGAATAAATAGATTCATATAATGTGTTGTTCTCTTAGGTTCTACTATGAATTATGATCATTTTAAATATTTTATTGCTATGAAAGTGAGACGTGGATTTAAGAAGAATAAGAGTTAAAATACATTTGAGGCAACAAAAGATAATGTTGTAGAGATGCACTATATTTGATAAATGTATTTATAATTTCAAGTTTTTACCTACAACAAAGTGGTGTCATATATAGAAGTGTGATGAGAATAATAATAAAATAGATAAAATGTGGCAAGGACTACACATTTAAATTACTTGAAAAAATGTCTAAGTAGTTGTAGAGTAAGATTGAAGTTAACCTTGGAGTAGAAATGATATATATATATATATATATACTCCCTTCTAGGTAGACATGTTTTCAACTATACAAATTAAATTTGGAAGCAAAGAGAAATTCATATGAATTGTTTGACAAAATGTCTAAATAATTATCAGGTAAAATGAAGCAAATTTTATATGATGTATAAAATGTCGAGTTGAAATGTTTATGGAGATGTGTAGTGAGAAAAGTAAAATTTTATGTTACAATAAGCTTAAATAAATGTTGACATATTTTAGAAAAGTAATTAGATTTACTAGAATGAATACAAAAGTAGGGGAATATTGAAGTGTATGATCAAAAAATTTATCTTCATGTGAAAATTTGTAAATGAGTAACCTCAAATATTTGAAAAAATAAATAAATGATAAAAAAAGATAAAGCTATATTTTAAAGATTCTTAAGAATATTTTTTTAACCATTTGTAGGTGTAGAACAAGGGAGAAGATTGTGTCAAGTGTTAGTGGGGTATCCAATATAAGCATCCTTTTCTTCTATATATTATAATTTCTAGGTCTTTTGGTAGGTTTGAATCTACTTGGTCTCATTTTTTTCTAAGCCTTTGGACCAATATCGTGGTTAGTCTATCCATAAATAAAAATGTAATTAGGTGCAAAAATCATAATCAAAACTATGACCATTTATGGATTTTTATTTTGAGTTCAATGTTTATATTTTTCATATTATTTCTTCTTTGGAGAATCAATGCCAAGATCAATTTTTAGTTCTATGATCTTATTTTTTCTCCATGCTTCTATCTAAAATTTCAAATAATTTGGCTCATTTATCAACATACACTTATTTTTGGAGAAGCAAACTATGAATTAAAAATTAAATAGCTTCCACAAGACAATTTAGGCAACAAGAATCAGTTGAAAACTATCATAAAACATGTGTATATGTACAATGATCTCCTTATATATGTAGGACAAGGAGGAATTAGGAATTTGAGACTAAAATACTAACTAGCCCTCCAAGAGATGTAATACATGTAAAACTTGGGAATAGTGTGAAATCATGTGTCATGTGTATATGAGGTTAGATAGTTAAACCACTAAGTGAACTTAAGCTAGTGTGAATAGGTCTACTAGGTCTAGGAACTAGATAAATGGAAACTAGATGTATAAAATATATTTTCACACTAACATCCCCCTTAAGTGATACTTAGGGAGTAAATCACTAAACAACGAGTCTTGGTAACAAGTATTAATGATGTACTCATGTATAAAATAAAATTCTTTCACAAATAGAGTAAAGGAGAAAACTATGCAGAGAAAACTCCTCTCCAATATATATATATATATATATGGAGGACTCAAGACCCCCAAAGGACAACTTCCTCAACCCTAAGAAAATGGCACAATGCAAGATAATAAGGTGATGTTAAAGTTATACTATATATTTTTTAAGAAATAATTTGAAATTTGGAATGGAAACTAATTCAAGACACAAGATTTCTATTTCAAACTGTATGACCTAAAAAATGACTATGGAATCGAATAATAAACAACGAATAAGATAACCCAAAATAAAATTCAATGAAAGATCACACTAATGAAGCATAAAGTAAAACACATGAAATTGATACTGCAAGCATGTGTGACTCCTTCATTGAGCTTCATTGTTCTCCTCTTTGCACCTTGGAGAAAAGTGTAGTGATAATTACTCTCAAATTACATAGCACAAAGCACTAATAATATGCACATAGTTTCTATGCAATGATGAGAGAGAAGAATAGATGATAGGAGGGTTGAATTTATATATTTTTGGTGATATTGATCAACAATCAAGATCTGTTGAGAGATTGAATAGATCAATGGCTCAAAATTGATGAGTTAACTAACCTCTTAATTGTAGCTAACTGATCATATCAGTTAGTTGAGAGAATTGGTTGAAGAGACAAGTGTAATTGACAATCAGTTAAGAGAATTGATCAAAGAGTACACTAAAAGTGAGTCTCAGATAGTTGGTGAGGTGGAAATGCATGGGTAATTAATGATAAATTAATTATTAATTACATGTGCAAATGGATAAATAAATAAATAAATAATTTTATTTATTTTTAGGAGAATGAATGAATAAATTAAATAATTGAAAATAATTATTTAATTGGAGAAGTGGAAAGATGAGGAATTAATTAAATAATAGGGAATTATTCAATTAACATAGAGGAATAAATGATAATACAATGAATTAATTAAATAGCCCAAAATTATTTAATTAATATTAGAATTAGAGGGAAAAATCAAATTTTGAATAATTATTTAACTATTGAAGATGATTTTGAATTTATTAAATAATAAAACTATTTAATTAAGATTGGAAGAATAATCAGTGTGATGTGGTGATGGAAAGTGGTAGTCAATTTTAAGTGTTTACATTTTGCCCCTCATTGAGGCAATGTGTTTTTATAGTGTTGTTTCAAAGAAAGTGTGAAAATTTGGTGATATGCCCTAGTTTGCCTCGATGAATGAAAATAGAGGTGGGATGCCCCCTTAAGAGTTTGACGAAAAAAATTATAAAAAATATTTTTTAGGAAAACTCTTGAAAAGGAACGAATTCAGTGGAGGGTATGAAGGAAATAATTAAATTAGTAAAATGAAATGAATATATGGTAAAGATAATGAAGTGGAGGGTATAGAAATAGGTTAGGGAGATGGAGGGGATGGTGGGATGGGTAAATTATGGTTTGGGGAGTATATAAAGTGGATGGGGTGGGTTTTCCTCATTTGTATTGCTTGTTTTGTGAAAAGTTAGTCAGATCTAGTTTTCTTGAGTGGAGGTCTAGAAAGAATGTTGGGTGTTCTAGAGGGTGATCATCGCATGGAAAGCGTGAGGATTTATGGACAAAGGGATGAAACACTAGCCGAGGTAGGTTTTTCAAACTTTCCTGATCATTTGTGCATTTTAAAGCATTTATTAGGGTAAACTTAGGGTTTGAACATATGTGACATACTAGGTTTTTGGCACAATTGGTGTATTTTGGCATAAATGTGACATTTCAGCACATTTATAGGGTGTAAAATACCACATGTGTGGGTTTTAGTCACATATTTGTAGGAGAATGATGCATTTATAGGAGGTTTGGCATATTTTTTGTGTCATTGCACACTTGTTGAGCAAGTGTGTTGTTATTGGGGGGTGCAATTATGATTAAATGACACAGTGGTCATTGAAGTGGTGCACTTATGTTAAATTTTGTATAGTGAATTTGGAATGGATGTGTTAGATGCCCTAATATGTACATTCATCGAGATAGGAATATTTGTTGACAAAAATGGCACAAATGGTAGGTTTAACGTAATTGATCCCTAAATTGGCACAATTGTTAGGGATGTTTTCTTTTTTCTTTTTGAGTTGATTGGTAGGATGACACAGATTATTGAGCTATATTTTCCTAATAGATTCTACAAACAATTTGGTGAGTGATAGGATGCACTTGTAGGTGAGGCCTTATTTGCTCGATCACATAGGGAGATCCTTTAGCCTAGACACAACTATCAAGGATTTTGAGGGATTGGTACTAGTGTAGTGGATATCTCATCCAAATATTATTGATATAGGGATGATATAGTGGCATATGATATGTGGTGGGAAGGGATGAGACCTTGATAGTTGACAAGTTTGATAGGTGAGGATGGGAGAGGACATGATAGGAGGTGAGGTAGATGAGTACACCATCGAGTGGATCATGGGGTTGATGGAGGAGAAGGAGGAGGTGATGATAAGGGAGGAAAGGTACCCAGTACCCAACAAGTAGTTATGCCACCACCTATGGGACAATAAGAAGTGTAGCCACCACCATTAGTGCAGTAAGTAGTGTTGCTACTAGTAGTGGTGCAATAGGTAGGAGGGGATGTCGATCAGGTGAGAGCATTGTAGCCCTAAGTGTAGGGTTTATAGGCTTAGTTGGTTAGTATGATGGTGGAGAGGGATGTTGTAGTTATTAGGTTTTAGAGATCAAAGTAGTATCTTCTCAGGGTCAAAGATGTAGCACAAGGGTCTCCAACTAAGATGACCTTAGGGATTATGAGATCATCATAGGAGGCCCTTTATTATAGATATCTATATGAGTGAGTGGTTCCAATAGAGTGTCAAGCACCCATCTTCGCACATAGTCGATCAAAGAGATCTAGATCATGGAGGTCAGTGAGTGAGGGGTGATGGGGTCACCATATTGTCCTGCACCACAAGGGAAAAGTGGGGAGCAGGGACAAAGAGGGACAAGATTGTCAAGGTCATATTAGCTAAGACCATTAGGGTTGCAGCATCTGACCTCTTCCCATTCTGAGGGATGGAGTTCTCTCTAGCCCTTGTTTACAGATGACCTTTTTTGTAGACACATTATGATTTTTTTCCTATGAGCTAATGTATTGTATATTTATGGTTGATGATACCATGTACATACAGTGTGTGGTGATGTATCATGACATTATTTTATGATATATGAGATGAGATTCATTTTTAGCTGTGACAATTATTCATGTTGTGTGATGATGTTATGATTTCTATTTGACTTTTATATGTGATGGATATGCGTATGCATTGATGATTAGATGTTGACATGATATAATGCAATAATATTTTTATATTTTTGAGGATATGATGATGATGACCTATATGACTTATATGATATTGACCTAATGGATGCAAGGTATATGTATGTGATGATATCTATATATGTGGTCCATGTAGCTAATGATGGATTATTCTATCATATATGTTTTGTGATTTCTAATATATGTGTGTATGCAAAATATATAGATTATATGGATGCACTATGCTTTATTTTTTGTTGTGTAACAATATATGCATGATTGAGAGTTAGTATGGCAGAAGATAGTGATGAAATGGTTATTTTTTGATCGGTATCATGTAATAGAATGTATGATGTATGAGATGAAAAAGATAGATATAAGATAAATGGATAGAAATAGATGGAAGTAAATTGATAAATATTGTGTTTTTTATTTTGTATTTTTTTACCATCATAGAATGTTTTATTTGTAGCAAGTGGATATGTACACACCAAGGCATGATAAGCCATGGTGACTTCAATATCCTTTGCTTGGACCTTGACATTGTAAATATGGATTGTCCTTATTCATACTAGACATGATAGAACCTTGTAAAATTATGTAAAGGAACATAGTTTTCAAAGCATGATAGCCCTAATGAATAAAAGGTATTTAATTGACCTTATATATAAAGGGTGATTGTTAATACTAGAAGCTATCCCCACACACACAAAGATCATACCTATCATAGCAACACCTAATAACATTCCATAAACACAACATACGAAAGAAATGACCTTGCCCCATTCTTGCTCCTCTAATAATTTTAAGATATCCTTGAGGAACATTGAAAGAGGACAATGAGATCAATCAAGCAATAAAAAGACTCAAGAACCAAACAAATCAATAGCTATCAAATTTTCTCACTAGAAGATATTTTCTCAAAGTGGGTAATACCTATTGTAGGAAGGATACATCCATTAAGGCACAATTATTTTGATAAGATGTTGAAAGAGAGTTTGGAAAATGATCAATAGGTTGTAGATAGTTTAGCAAGGGTCCTATATTTGTGATTTTTTTTAACATTCAATATCTTTGGGTATTGCATAATTTTTTTTTGCTTGAATCTTTATCTAGGAAATTAATGACTTATTGGTGTTATGGTGAGTGAATTGGATGTAGATTTATTATAGGATGTTATAAATGGGTTTATTTATTATGGATAGTATGAAATGGTGCTCTAGTATTGCATGAAAATATTTCCTTTGATACTAATTTCAAGGATCTAATCTAAATTATAGGTCAATGAAATTCCCCCAGTTAGGTATAGGATTTTTTATTAATGAGATGGATGTCATCAAATTATTGTGGGGTGGTTTTCCTAAGATAAGATGGATACCCTAAATAATGACCATTACCAAGCCATGATAGGGGTGATAGGTGCATGAAAGGATTTTATTATGGATGGAGTAGATTAAGACGCTAATAGATGGTGGCAATTGGTTTCTACACATGGTGCTTGTAAATAGGTTTTCACCGTGGTACTTACCCAAGGTTCCATCGAAGTGGTTTTCACCATAGGGCAGATTATTTTTATTTAATTTTGATATTTTTTTGTTTTTCTATTTTTCATTTTTTATATTTTCTATTAGGATACTCTGAGGATTGAATGCAAATAATTTCAAGTGAATTTTATTGATGGGTTCATCTAGAAGTTCACCCTTAGGCGTAGTTAATTGGTATGCTCTTGATCCAGAAGTTGTTGTAACAATGTAAGATCCTTGCCAATTTGGTTCAAACTTACCTTTCTTTTCACAATCTTGTTAGTTCATTTGGTTCTCCTCTAGCACTACATGTCCTATTTGAAATATGTGAGATGTGACTTTGTTGTTGTAGCTACAATGATGGTAGTTTTGATAAGCCTAGAGATGATTGAGCACCTAAATATGTCATTTTTCTAGAATTTCCAATTCATGGAGTCTAGAAACTTTATATTCTTCATCATCAATGATATTTTGTAGAGAAACCATCAATGATGGGAGTTCGACCTCTATAGGTAAGATGGATTTAACACCAAACACCAATGAATAAGGAGTGGCTCTTGTTGGTGTATGAATACTGGTTCAGTATGCCCATAAGATGGGGTTAAGATGGATATGGCTATCGCGACCAGTGTCATTGACCATATTGCTGAGGAGTTTTAGGATTATTGGGTAAAAGCACAAAGTTGTGTCACACTTTTAGCCAACTTATCAGCACAACTGAATTTAAGTATTTCTAACTAAAAATCAATTTTGGTCAAACATATGATCTAGTAAGATTCATTCTAGCTAAGCTAGATACTTCCACAACCTTTTCAACTAAAATTGTTGGCTAAAAATATATGGAGCACCACTTTGAGTCCAATTTACCAAAAAAATAAAATTATTTGAAAAACTTGAAGTTTCAATAATTCTATTAATGTAAATAACATTTTTTAAAATATAAAAATACCATTTTGTAGATCCATAAGTGTTGTTTCCAAAAATATATTTATTTTAATAGTTTAATTATTATTTATTATTTATTTTTTTATTTTTACTAAAAGTAGGTTATCAACATAGAATATTAGGTTGATTACTATTCCAAGGAAAAATACTAAAACTTATTTAAAAAAAATTAAAAAATATGATGCACTAGATAAAAGAATCTATTTCAAGATGTATATTTTTTCTATTTTAGATAAATATTTAATATGAAAGTTGGTGTCTAATGGAAACAACTCATTTTCTATTCACATGCATTTTAATATTTATTTAAAAATATATATTTATCAAAATTGGAAAAAAATATATCCATGCACTAAAATTTCAAGTTATAAACACAAAAAAAAAATTGAAAGAAAAAACAATATTATAAAAAGTTTGAAGTCTCATGCAACTTCATTTTTCAACATTTTATTAGCAACTAAATTGTAGTGTTAATTTATTAAAAACTAGTTTATATATATATATATATATATATATATATATTTCAAAAAACACAAACATAGAATATAATAAAAAATACATATTTACTAGTTTACATCATTTCAAAATTCAAAACATATATGCCACTTTTTAGTGATTCAAGTTTAAAAGTTGGATTAGTGTTGGCTATTTCCTTTATAAAGTGTGACATAGTTTTGTGCTTTTACCCTATTGTATTCAACACCTCAACTTGGTTGTTACTATGAGGATAATACAAATTGGAGAATTGATGTTGAATGTGGAATTTGTGGCAAAGGCCGCAAATGTCTGTTGGATTTGTGGCATTGATTTGTCATTGATGTCAAAGGATTTCACAGTTTGGTTTGGTCCTCATGCAGAGATTGATACAATTGTTGGTTTTTGGTTGATGTTGATACAATTGTTGGTTGTTGGTTGATGTTTCTTGACACATTTGGAGTTGATATTGATGTTGAGATACTATAGTGTTGAGTGGAGCTCATAAGGAGTTGGTTTCGAGACTCCCATTGCTATCAAGGTCATTCCCACATCAATCTTCTTCAAGATACCTTCATTATGTCTTCATACCATGTTCATGCAATGTGAGTTTGTGATGCTATGATGTTGATAAGTTGATGTCCCTCCTATGTTATTGAGTGGCTTTGAAAGCTTGTAACCATATCAGTGTGGAGATATCAAAAGGTATATGCAATGGCTATGAACTTGTATTCATGTTATGGTGCTTAATGCATTCTTTTGAGTTTAAGACATAAAAACCCTAAAAGATCTAAGGTTTATGTTTTTGAAAGTCTTCAACGTTGTATTACCTTTATGTTATGTTTATAAGTTGACCTGCTATAAACAGTCAACTGGCACTTAAGTGATGTCTTTAAGGGATTGTTCACATCAGCTATCGGCCCCTACTTTTTGGCTTCATCAACCTAGTAGGTTAAAATCCTTCACTTTGGATATCAATGGTTGTTGTTAAAAAGATAAACCTAGCGGCAGAGATTGATCTAAGGCTAAGATTTAAATGTGGATAACAACTATTCTCCGATGTATGAAGGTTGACATGAAATTGAAGGTCAGGGTCTTTGTTTTAGTTACACGATTTGTAACTGTTCTTCAAGACAATGGTGAAATTTAGTTGTGACATTGTTTGGTGGTTCTTCGAATTACAAAGAGAGCTTGACACAATGTGAATAAAAGCAGTGATATGATGTTCTTCATATATAAAAATGTGAGTGGGAAGAGTGTTTTTTTTTTAAAAAAAGGGGTGCAATAGTTATTGATTATTGAGTCTATTCCTTTTGTGGTGGAATGTGATTCAAAAAGAAGATTCTGCAGAAGTTTTCATATGTTTCAAGGGTATAAAAGATGAGTTTCTAAAACAAATGTTGTTTTGGTGTCATGTCATCTCTTCTTTGCATAGTCCTATGTTTCTAAGAATGAGTGGAAATATTTTTGAGTGAGAATCCAAAATAGTGTGATATGTCATGAACAAGAAAATGAATGGGTGTTGAAGAACTTTGTATCATTTGATGTGTTAAGGAGAGTCCTTGAAAATGTCTTTGTTTATGTCTACAAAAGGATGAGTGATTATGATGTGAAACAGACAAGAGGAGAGGTATTCTTGAGACTTAGATTTTATGTGATGGTGTTTGTGAAAATGTAGTTGCAAAGAAAAATATTTGGGCTTGATGGTTTGTATTGTAACAGGGTAACCCCCTGATGTTATGTTTCTTCCTTCATTGGAGATTGGTCAGTAAGACCATGAACTATATGCCAGTGAGGCAGATATGTGTATGCTAGTGAGTAATTCTTGTAACTAGTGAGGTTCTTTGGTCAATGAGGCCATTTTTTCCAGTGAGGTTCAAATAAACCAATGAGGCATTTTTTGGGTGGTTTTATTCCCCAGGATGGTTTCCACTCAAGACATATCATTGTGTCATATGCTTGTGTATGTTTTGTTTATGCTGTTGTCTATTTTATTGCTTTATATTGTTTACTTAAGTCAAATTTGAAAAAGAATTTACAGAGTGAAAAATTTGTGTATGAACATTGATTCACCCCCACCCCCCTCTCAGTGTTCATTGTACTCCAACAATGTCTTATTTTTTCAATGGTCGATCATTGTCAATGACAATGGCGGAAGGGACAACACATTGGAAAATAATATAGTTGAGAATGAACTTAGCTATTTTCTTTCTCATAATGAGAATAAGGGGAATGGCCTTAATGTTATTACTTGCAGCTCATGTGTAGGTATATGAATACTTGTGTACACAATTGTCACCCTTCCTCAAAAGAGAGACATGAAATAATTTTCATGTGGGCATATCATTGGTAGTTGAAGCTTAGAGAGATACATTGATCCCCTAAACACTAGACCCATGAGATCACTATGAAAGTGAGACCATGAGGATCAATCTCGCTATTTTTAGTTGATGCTCAAAGCTAAATATATTTTTAGTAGGATTTCGTGGTCACTACCATGAAAAAATGGAATGAATGATAAAAGGTGTGTGTCATATAGATCCTAACCATTCAACCATGTTGATTCCTTCCATGAATTAGACAAAAAATGTTATGTTAGCAAATTCGAATTGAAGAACAAATCGTTGATTTCAAAATAGTTGAGAAATATAATGTTGGCTTGGTCATTAAAAAGGAGTTCATGTAATATGTGGATTTCTCTCATGAGGACATGACCAATACTATGCATGAAGTTTTCAATATCAATTAAATGAATTCCAAGGGTGGTGATTCCCATGGCCCTGAACTCAAGGCTAGGCTTTAGGAGCTTATCGATGAACAATAGGTTAAATATATTCCTTGGCCTTTTCCCTTCATTTGTATAAGTTATATTATTGTTATTTTTATATTATTCTAATGATCACAAGTAGATTAGGTAGGAATACAATAAGAACAGAGTCCAGAGAATCGTGAGTGTATTTGAAATGACTAAACTACAAACTGGTAGGAAGTGACTAAATTATTATCCATATCCCTCTCTCATCTAGGTGTAATTAAATTTAGAATGATTTTTTTGGATGTAGTCATAATAGTTAATTAGGATTAGTAATAATTTTGACCTATAAATCATTTGCATTTGAACTTCTAGATATTTTAAATCCTCAAATGTGGAATTCAAAATCAATTGAAGCTAATAATAAGTGTGGGTTCAAGGTGTAGCAAGGCCACTTATAAATTTAATATTAGTAGATGCAAGAATAAATTTAAACATGGTGTATACACACATCTAGGTTTGGACTTAATGGCATTGATTGCAAATGTGAAATCCCTAGTCAACTAGAATACATAGGCATGTTAGGGTTTGTTAAACACTCTAGATTCTAAACACTTCATATTGCATATTTGAGGTAGTCTCCTTATAGATGGAATTTAATACATTTCTCTAAGTTTACAAGACAACATAAGACACATTGAACATTAGACTATAGTTTCTTGACTTAGAAACAAGAGAATAAGATTAATCATGAGATATTTGCATTCTCAAGCCTATGATTGTGAATGAGATTAAATTATGGACACAAGAACCCAATTGAAGCTAACAATATAAAAACTTTGGACCCAAGTTGAGTTTATGTTGGTAGATATGAAAGTGTCACTTGACTAGATCCAATAAGCACCTTGGGTTCAAACTTCAAATATGTTTAATGAATATGAAGACCCTAGATGACTATATTTTGGTGGTTGCCTTGCATCCAAGAATGTAAGATGAGATTTAAGTTTGAATGAGGATTAAGAATAATGTTTAGTTTGTTGTACCCAAACCAAGTTTTTTGCTTCATTAAGGCATTTTGCTTAAAAGAGTCTAAACCTTGTTAAAATGATGTCAAAATACAAATTTTGGGAAAGTAAAGTATGGACTTTGGTCAGTGTCATGTCAGGCATTAGCAACAATTGGTCAGTACCTGGAGGTTTGAACCTGGACTTGGGACTCAAAGCAAGACATGTTATGATGGAGAAGTGCTTCACGACATAATTATACTCCTACAAGTTCAATTCAGTGCCCAGAATAGTGTTTACGAAACATGAAACTGATGAAGATATTTTGCAGAAAGAAGATCTATGCCCCTATAGCCCAGGGGCGCCCTTCTTTTTGAAGGCTTAGATTTAGTTTCTTTTGCTTGAAAACACATTCAATCTCTTTATAATTCAGTCAACTTTCCCACAAGCTATCAAGCGAGATCATCCAAATTACAGAACTTCGGCAATCGAAGGCTAAAGTGGAAGGTACGAAGAGGTTTCATGTCATAGAGGCTGTCAAATTTTTAGTTTTTGTGCCCTTGTAGCCCAAGGGTGCCCTTGAATTTGACCCCTCAGATGGATGAATCTACAAAATCTGTTTCTAAGGGATATTTTATAATTCAGTTCAGCTCCGCAACACACCAATTCGCGAGATGATCCAACATATTGAGTGATCGTGATAGAGGTTCTACCAAGCACGTAAAGCAATGGGTGGAAAATATAGAAAATACAAACCTGCACCTCTATAGGCTAGGGGCACCCAACCTTTAGGCCTATCAGATGGGATTTTTAGTAATTACAATCTTCACGAGACTTGTACGGAATCCCCCTAGCTATCTAGTGAGTCTAGCCATCAGCCCTTGGGATTTTTCAAATGCCTGTACGTGAAGGGTCAGTGAAGATCACTAAAGAAATAAGACAACCAGAAAAATGGCTAAGTGTGAGAAATACACACTCCCTTGAAAAAGGCTCCCTTCTTTTTGAGGTCTTAAAAGCAGTTTTCTCGCTTTGTCACTTCCAGAGACATCTCTTCTCAGTGCTTCTAGCTACGCAGAGAGATTGTCGATGTGTGAATCAGAGCACTCTAGCTCCCAGTGTCAAGGGTCAAATTATGGCATCCAAATGAAAGTTACACTTTTTCCAAATTAGTGATTGTGCCTTCACAAGCTAGGGGAACCCTTTCTTTTGGGGTTCCTAATGCATCTTTTAGATGCCTTACATGCAATCGTTGATTGCGGAATTCTTCCAATCACACAATGAACCTATCATTTGGTCAGTAGGATTCAACATTCACCAGCAGTGGTAGTTCAAAGCATGAAATGGAAAAATAGAGAAATGGCTGTCTGGAGATCTTGCATCAATTTAATCAAAGGCGCCTAATTTTTTGAGGCATCAAATTTTGTTTTTAGCAGTTGCAGCTCCCAGCAGACATTACATCTTTGCTTTGCAGGATTCGCGGTGGATATCTCAGTTCAGTCATAGCCTCACTTAGGCATCCAGAAATCAGAGCTCAACAAGGGCAACTATAACTTTTCAATGAGTTATAAAATAGGAAGTTAGCAAAAAATATCATATTTTTGCAAATGGACGCCTAGAGAGTCAAATTTGAACTTTTCGAAATCAGTGAATTTTTTTGAGTGCATCCAGATGTTGAGATTTTAGTTAACTCATTAAAATAATATTAAATTTCAGTCTTTTGCATGCCAGCTTAAAGGGGCAATTTTGCTCAATATTTTAATATTAGCGCCCTTTTTTATATTCATCAGCAAACTCACATGTGAAAGGGAAGTGAATATTTTATTATTTTTAATTTTTCAAGACTCCGAGTCAGTGATAGTTGAACTAGGTGGGGTCCAATCAGAAGATTTATTTTGAAATTGAGGTTTTATTCTTGCAGTTGGCGCCTTTAAGCTACATATTTCTTTATTTATTTCAAGATGGTGTCCATTCTTCTCTCACACAGTTGAAGATCAAAGAAAATTTTCTCACTTGTGTGGGGGAATTCTTCAGCTTTCAACATTCGAAGGCATCAAAGATATTAGTTTGCAGATTTCCTTGTAGGTACAAGTCCAGATTATTCAGGAAACTTCAAGACAAGATGGTGATTTTAGCATAAGCAAAAACTTAAAACTTCTATCTTTTGTCTTAAATTCTTCTAATCTTGTCTTAGGTTTTCTTCGCTTGTCCAAGATTCGATGAATTTTGACAAATCTAATCATCTAGGTTGGTTGTGCACGACTTCCTCTACAAAACCCATGTGTTAGAACTTTTCAAGAAAATTTACTCTAGAGCTTCAATTCTTGAGGCTTTGATTTTCTCAACTGAAATTCCTTTGCATGGTGGAGTAGAAGTCGATATTTTTTGAATATGACGTTTTGGATTGTCTTAGAATCATCTTCTGGACAAAACCCATATTTCAGATTTTCTTGGGAAAATTGCCCACAGTGTTTTTTTGCAATTCTGACATTGTGGGTTGTCTTAGAATCATTTTCTACACAAAACCCACATCCTAGAATTTTTTGTGAAAATTGCCCCCCGACAAGCTATTTTTAGCCTCATTAGGAGTCATTCTAACATTTCGGAGAAAGTTGTTAGAACATAGCCGTGTTTATAGTCAACAGGTGAGTTTTTCAAAATGCAGTTCAAGTAGATTGAATTCAAGACCAAATCGGTCTTAATTCATGATTTCATCAGAAAAGTTGACACCAATTTGTATCAAGTGTATCTGGAGGGTTGACAGGCGTAGTCACTCAAGTCCACATGGTTTCATACCTCATATAACTAATTTTCTTCCAAGGCCAGTTTAGAGGGTTGATACCATTGGAATTCTGCATGTGCAACAAGTTTGTTTGCATTTCTCACAATCAAAGGGTTCGCAGTCAAACTTCGTGGTTTCATCATGCAACACTCTTTCATAGAGAAAAGCGTGAAAAATGTGACAAGTGTCAAAGACATAAAGCTGCAGAAGAAATAGTGGCCATCACTTCAGTTATGGAGCTGCCAAAGTTACCAGTCAGTGAAATGCTAGTTGAAGTGTGCAAATAATTTCCAAGATTGCTCAAGTTGCTGGCAAGTAGTGAATTGACAGTTGAGATTTGTAAGTTCCCTAGATGGTGATGCAGTCAACAACCTTGTGGAGGGGTTACTTGCTCGAGATCACGACCAGTAGAATCCAGGTCCCACCTTTTAGGATAGACATCAGACACAGTCGTTAACTCGACACTTCTTTCTGAGTTAACTTGTTGTTCCACATCTCATGCATGTCTGTCTTGGAAACATCTATGTACAGTTGGAGTTTTCATTTAAGGTTTTCGTTAATTGATGGTAGTTTTCCAATTAACTTGATTTCAATAAGGATGTACATTCTTGCACATGTCCATTTGGATTAGATGTTTCAATTAACTGATGGTAGCTTTCCAGTTAACTGTATAGTTTCCTTTATTAGGGTTTAGCAATAAAATATTGCATGCTTGCAAGACTGTAGTTGACTCAAGGTGATTTTAGGGTTCCCTACACCTTTTGATGTCTATTAATAAGATCTCTTTGCTCATTTGTAAATAACTTTTGCACACGATAGTAATATATGCTAAGCCAAATTTTCCTGTAATATTGTTATTTTGTATCTGTTCACTTTGGTTGGATGATCATTGTTTCATGTTCTTGTGTTTATAAGCTTTGTTTCATATCTACACCTCAGATAGGTGTTGTCAACTCCCTAGGAATTTAGAATTAAGGCTTATCATTTGTTGTTATTTTGTTAATGAGCTTTGTTTCATGTCTACACCTCAGATAGGTGTCGTCACCTCCTTGGGAATTCAGAAGTAGATTTCATCGTTTGATGTCGTTGCTAATAACCTTTCTTTTAGCCTACGCCTCGGATAGGTGTCATCACATCCTTGGAAATCTTGTCTTAGAGGTTATCGTGTAGATCATTCCCGCTCCGTTTCCTCATGCTCTAATTTCTTAAGGAGATTGGATAGTATAAGCTAGTTAGTTTTGAGTTGTAGTTAAGACCTACGAAACTAGAAAATTCTTGGCTGCAATGTTCAAAGTTTCTAGCAAACCTTGTGTCTCTTTCAGCTAAGACAAAAAGATAGGAATTAGTTTAGTTTACTTTTTCAAGCATTTGTCCGCACAATGAGGGAACTTCCCCTCCTAATTTGAAGAGCACTAATCATGCAGTGTGCGTAGTTGTTTGTACCAACTTGCACTCTAGAGGTGTTAGTTGTTAGGCCAACATAGTCCAAGCTATGTTTCAAGTAGATAGAGACATGACATATTGAAGAAAGATCTAACATGCAAGGTAAAAGAGAATTTTACGCTATATGAAAAACACATGGAAAGATTCAAAAAAAAATTGATACTATTATGGTTGTTTAAACAAGACCTTTAATTTTTTTTCCAGTGAGCTTTTATCTAGGGTGAGGTCATCAACTACCTTATTTTCATGGTTGGGATATATGTAAAAAAGTCTCATATTCACTACAATATCACAAATTCAGTGTTTGGCATATTTGTGCAAAACAATACATATGTCTCTCTTAGGAAAAAGGAGCTTCTCTAAACACAATCACCACCTCTCATTGCTAGACATTTCAAATGAAAATAAGCTCCAACCCCTTCTTGACTATAGTTTGTTCTTGCTTTCCATTGCTAAATTTTTAAAAATATTATGTTCCTTTCAAATTTTATATTTATGTACATAATACATTCATTACAAATACCTATTGACATGCACATCAAACAATAATGTGATATACTAATTTTATGATTATCGTGATTATTGCTAGCTTATCTAAGGTTTATTAGAATTTTAATGCCATGTATAGTATTATCTTTGCATAAGTTAATTTGGTTTGCAATTTTGTTGAAATTTTTATATATTCAAAATTACTTTTTTGAAAGGTCATAGTAGTGTTCATTATAATGCTTTATAAGCTCAATATAATTGTTAATGAAATAAAACATTTCATGATACATGCTAGAGAATTAGAACAATGAAGTGGCAATATTCACATTTTTGGAAAGCTTTCATATTGGTTATTAGTTATGTCAAGATGCATTGTACAATGACGTCAAAGTATGAAGTCTCATGTCATGAATTTCTACATAGTTCTCATATATATATATAACCATAAAATCCAAAATATAATCACAATTAAATGCAAAACAAATGTATATTTATTGTGCTTTATCAAAACTAAAATTAAATAGATATATTATAAAATAATTAATTTGTATTTAATAGAAAAATAAATTAGTTTTTAAATGTAAAGACAACCAAATTTTAAAATATTTTCACTGATGAACTTTGGTTTTGGTGACTACTCCCTTTTATAAATACAAATTAAAATAAGAAATATTATGCATTGGACCCATTAATAGAGGTAAATTACAATTTAACAAAAAAAAAAGCATTTCATAATATATCTTCTTGATTTAGTTTTGAACATTTTCATCCATTTTGACATGTTGAATCCCTTTTGCATGAATCTTTCTTTTTCTTTTGTACAATGGTCCAATTTCCTTTGGCACTCTCATCCATGAGAACATTTCAAGTTGAGACCCATTAATATACATAAAATATTTTGTTTTTGAAACTTTGGCACTCCCAACATCAAGAGTGCTTAAGGAAGGCTAAGACCTATTAACTAAGGAAAAACATTTTATTATTATCACCTTGTGAGAGGGAGAAATGGATTTATGCTTAATCAAGAATGATTTTTTTTTTTGTGATAATGGAGGCTCTTACATGATTTACTTGCAATCTCAAACTTGTGGTATAGGTGAGCTTTGAGTGAACTCCATTAAAAATAATGATTCTCCCAAATGAACTTCAATATTATACCGATGGGGATGGGCTTCTTTGCACCATGAAACCTCACAATCCAATTTTTAATTAGGTCTAACATGGATTGGAGCAATGTGACCTATATCATAACACTTATATAATAACCTACTTAAAAAAAAAATCTTAAATATAATAAATCCTTACACAATAATAGTTTACAAAATTAATTATAAATATGAAATTAACCCAAAAATTACACTTTCAACATTTTATTATCTAATTCAAATATAATACTTAGAATTATGCTTAAGAAAATATTGAACTTATCCTTTATATCTACTATTAATTTATCACAAATTTGCAATGATCTATCTTCACTAAAATGGCTTTGAAATTCCTCAAAAATCTACTTGAATCAAGGGCTTTCATTCACTAACTCAACAAAGGAAATTAGGTTTATCCTCAAATTTCTAACCTAGAGGGGTTTCATCATTGGGTTGTTGAGCCATTGTCCACTTTCCTCAAGGTGTAATAATTTAGATATAAAAATGTATTCACAATATTCCCTTCTCCTTACTTGGCCTCTATTTAAATACCTTTCTTCTCGAACAACCACAACTCTTTGCATGCCCTTTGTTCTTCAATTATTGTTTCATTTAATAATACTAATTAATTATTTTATTGTCTACCTTTTACCTTGTGTTTACCTTCTCTTAGGAAAAAGGAAGCTTGTGATTAAATTGTATTTCACTTATAGTTTTTTTTTTTGGAAAAAGGCTAATAGCCTATATATTATATTAATAATAATAGTAAGTAATTACAAAAGAGCCCAAGAGGGTCTAATCACAAAAGTTCCCAAGAGGGCCTAATTGCAAACAAAATCTCGCAAGCTTGCAGGGTCAAACAAAATCAATTCCATCATTCGAGAGGATGGCGGGAAGCTTCCATCTTTCCTTTCGGATGTTAGGGATCAGGAATCCCTTGTCCTTCATGCCAAACCAACGAACATAACACTAAGCAGTGAAGAGTGAAATCCTTTCGCGGGTTGGGGTTTAGGGTTTCTTAATACCTGATAACGTAGACTTTAGAAGTAAAGGTTACGATGAAGCTCCAAAGTCTGAATGCTGAAAACCTTCAAACTTCCTAAGTCTTTTTCAATCCCACAAGCCCATGGGGTCAAATAAAATCAATGCCATCATTCGGCAAGATGGTAGGCAACTTCCATCTTTCCTTTCAGATGTCAGGGATTGGGGATCCCTTGTCCTTCATTCCAAACAAATGAACATAATGCTAAGCAACGAAGAGTGAAATCCTTTCACAGGTCAAGGTTCAGGGTTTCTCAACGTCCAATACCACAAACTTCACAAGTAAAGGTTATGATGAAGCACCAAAGTCTGAATGATGAAAACCTTCAAACTTCCTAAGTCTTTTTCAAATGCATTTGGTGAGCGATAAGCCCGATGACCGATGCCTGATTCTTACTAAAATCAACTAAGGAATTCGGTAAGCCATAAGCTCAAAGCCTGAATTCGGAAACCTGCTAACTTTGCACAAATTTGACTAAGTCTTTTACACCTCTTCTATATGATATTGCACAGATCTTCTTTTGACTTCTATGACATCACTATGCCAAAAATCTCCTTTCAAAATCAGGTCCAACTCATCTCTGATCTCCTTTTGACATCAATGGAAACCATATGCCAACAATTTCCCCCTTTGTCATTGATGGCAAAACTTAAACGCTCTGAACCAACAGATGACTAGTCATGGAGCAACAACTATAAGTAATGAAATCAATGTACCTGCAAGATAACACAACTCGTTAGTAGTTAAGAAACACTTTGCAGCCCACATGATAGATGGCAAGTGGCATCCACAAAGGCATTTCACCAACACACCCACGCTAACTAGTTATGAGGATGTGACTTGCAAGACTAAACCGCTATCAAATAAATTACACAAAGCTTTCTAATGAAATTATTTATGCCACCTTAGGGAAGGAATACAAAGTATTAGACCCTTGTGAAAAATCAAAACATTCATTGTCACACCCCATGTTTGCCAAAATTTCGACCAATCGATTTTCCTTCTTGATAAGTATGAGAAAAAATTAATGACTTAAAACTTTCAAATAGAAACCAAGCTTATTGCAAGAAGTATTTGATCTTCCAATTCTATATGTGCTTCCCCTTGCAGGCATTTATTATCAACAATGAATCACCTTCCACATGTAAATATGAAATACCATTAGCAAAAGCTAATTTGACACTATACAAGAGTTCTTGGTCTTCAGCTAAATTGTTTGAACCAACAAGGAGATGAATAGCTCTGGAAGCTACTAATGTACCCCCTTCCAATCCCTTAAACAGATACTTACACTTGAAAGACCTGGATTTCCACACGAAGCACCATCAAAATTAAGTTTGATGAAATCTTAACTTGGAGGCAGCCACCTAATTTGGTTTCTGACAACTTTTTTCAATATAGGTCTATGAAGGCTTCCCTTAAATGGAAAGGTAATATATTTCCATTCTTTTAAAATTTATTTATCCCATGAAGTGAAAAGGGACGAAACATTCTTATGATTTTGGACATATGCTTTAACCGATTTTGAGACTACTCTCAATTTTTAAATGGACTTGATCAGGAGTTGACTTTACGTCTCTAAATATACAATTGTTTCTCTCCCACCAAACATTCCAAATCAGAACTGCATGAACAATCTTCTAGATGCACACAAACAGAGATGATTTAAAAAGAACAGGCCAACATGTGAAAAGATCCCAAAGAAAATTGGGAAGAGCCAGATAACAATTAAGTTTGTGCAAGATGAACAACCAACATGCTTGAGAAAAAAGGCATTGGACGAATAAGCGATCCACTGTTTCAAGAGCTTCCCCACATAAAACACAATTAAATGGCTTGAAAATGCCCAACTTGGATAATTTATTGCTTGTGAGAATCTTATTCTTTAAGGCTAGCCAATAAAAACTACCTACTTTCAGGAGAACCATTGAGTTCCAACAAAATGAATATGCCCTCTAATTTTGATTTTGCATAGATTTGACTAAAGCTCTATAGCCCTACTTGACTGAATAATTCCCATTCTTCGAGGGAGCTCAAAAAATCCTTTCCTTACTATTTGATAAAAGCACTACCCTTGATTTCAAAGTGTCACTTAAGAAAGCTTTCTCATTATCAGGAATTGCAAAAGATGAAAAATATTTCCACACAACACAACCTGTGACTTTATCAACCAAATGCACATAATCTGCTAGTCTAAAGCTCCAACTTTTCGTAAGGGTGTGCTTAGTCAATTGCAATTCTTGAAAAGAAGATAAAGCAGGATAACCATTCTATAAATCTCACCAAAGGTGAACATCTTCATTGTTGTTGACTTCCCATGATATATAAGAAGTAATGACCTCTATGCATGAAACCAAAAAGTTTCACATAGCCGAACCATTGGGAGGATTTGAGATTGTGAGGGTATTTGTCTTATAGTTGATTTTGTCTTGTAGTGGCTATTTACAAGTGTGTCTCCTTTTAAACTCTCTTAAACTAAATTTTTTAAAAACATAATTTGTAATCCATAAATATGATTATCAAATGATTTGGAGGGTTCAACCTTAATTTAATTTTAAGGAGGGGACATTACAATCTACCCTTCCTAAGAGTGTTGATCCTCAAGCAATCATAAATTTTAGGATGCTAAAGAATTTTCAATCTCTCCCATGCAGTATCCTCTTTAGGAAGATCTTTCTATCAAACCAAGTATTTTGTCAATTTTTATTTCTTAACTTCCTTTCTCTAAACATTATAATGGCCTTAGGAATCAAAATCAGATTTCATACTTCCAAATTCTCTTTTTAAACAAGAGACATGAAATACATTATGAATCTCACTATTTTCTAGTAATTCCAATTTGTATGCAAACTCCCCAACTCGTTAGTTGATTCTATAGGGGCCATAGAACCTTGGTTTCAATTTCTTTGCTCCATTCCTTTTTTAGAGAAAATTTTCTATAAGGTTGTAGCCTAAAGAAGACCATATCTCCTACTTCAAACTTTCTTTCAATTTGATGTTGATCAACATATATTTTTTGTTGATTCTCTGAGTGATTCCAAAATATCTTAACTTCATTTAACTAGATCTTTTGCCCCTAGTTCTCTACTATCTATGGCAACTAGATCCACAAAGGATAAAGCACTATAATCATATAATGCCTTGAAATTTGTCATCCCAATGGATATATGATATGTGATATTGTAGTAGTGTTCCCCAAATAAATATATTTTATCTGGACTATCTAATGCCCATCTACATAATTTCACAAATAGTCATGAATCCATTCGTTGACTATTTTTGTCTATACATTGACCTCTATGGATGATAAGTGGTTCTTGAGGATAATTCCAATAATTTTAAATGAAATATTTCTTGCCTAAACAAGCTAGGGAACCAACTATCTCTATCACTTACTATGGTTTTTGGCAACCCGTGTAATCTAAAAACCTCTTTGAAAAATAACTCGGCTACTTGAGCTTCCTTAACTCCATAGATGTGTCAAAGAAATGACCATAGTCAGTCTATCAACCACAACATAGATACAATCTTTACCTTGTGACCCAAGGAGTCTTATAATAAAATCCTTAATATACTTTCCCATTTTTTGTTTGAAAATGGTAATTGTTGTAATAGCCCTACAGGAAAAACATGTTATATTTTCATCCATTAGAAAATAAAATATTCCCTAGAACATAATTAAAAATGTCCTCTTTGAGACCCTTTCATAAAAATCTCTTTTCAATTTATCTATAGGTCTTAAAGTAACCTTGATCTCCTGCCAATGATGTGTCATGTGCAACCTTGAAATCCTTACCCTTTATCTTCGATCTTATGATAAGATAAATTCTATATTTGTGTAGAATAAGGTCATCTACTACCTTATACCTTTCATAATGGATCTTTCCTTCCAAAATATCAATAGTGAATGCATCCTTCCCGTATTCTATTATTATGTTAGCCTTCCAATCAAAAGAAATCTCTGATAATAAGCATAAGGCTTCCTTGATATAGCATCAATTGTTACATCCTTCTTACCTTTGACATATTCAATTTCAAAGTTGTAGGGTTGAAGCTTGCTTACCAATTTTTTTTGTATGTCGTTTAGATATCTTTGGCTAAGAAAGAACTTCAAACTTTGTGATACATTTTGACCACAAACCGAATGTTGTCTAAGTTTTTCTATAGCATGCATTAAAGCTAGCATTTCCTTATCATAGTTGAATAACTCTTTTCAATGTATTTTAACTTTCAACTTTCAAAAGATATTCAATGTCCCTTTTTATATTAATATTGCTCCAACTCATTCACTTAAAGCGTCACATTCTAGAACAAAAGGAAATAAGAAATCTAGAATGGCTAGTACAAGACATAAACTTACTATTTTCTTGAGTTTATCAAATGATTTTTCAGTAGTCTTTATTCATGTAAACTCTCACCTTTTTCTTAAAGTTGGCAATGGAACTATTAATTGAGAAAATCCTTTGACAAATATTCTATAATAGCTATAAATCCCAAAAAACTCTTTGGATTGAGTTAAATTTGTTAGTGAGAGCCAATCTAAAATGGCTCGTATCTTTTGTTGATCAACTCGCACTCCTTGAGTAGTAATACCATGTTCTAAATAGAGTATTTTTGTCAACCCAAATTCACTTTCAGATTCTTTAGCATAAAAATATTGTTCCTTTTAAATAAAAGATATATACCATCTATAATATTATAAATAATATAAAGCATGATTACAAAACATAGGGGCAGTAATAGCTTGAAAACAAAACATAAACATAAGTCTATCTAGCCATTTACAAAGTATCTAAGTTGAGAGCAGAGAAAGACATATACACAAAACTGTAAAGATCATTATAGATGAGAAAAACCTGAGACTCAGTAGTTGTCGTGAGCAGTGGTACTATCTTGTCCACTAGATGCATAATCTTCCTCAGAGTTTTGGGTTGGGGCAGTGCCATGGTGCAATTCCTCGGCACACTACAACTGGGGTGCCTTAATAATCCTTACATCTCTGGTGGGAGCCGAAGGACAATGGTTCAGCACAAACCAAAGTGCATAGAATTTTGTTTTAATCTTTTCAACTTGCTCCTAATCAAACAAGTGAGCATGGGAATCCAAAGAGCAGTTGAGAAAAAAGGTGGCAATTTTTTAGCAAGCCTTTAGTGAAGACATTTCTAATACCCACTCTTGGGACACATTTTTAGAATGCATTTTTTGGAGCCCACTTTTGAGACCCCTATTCTCTAAGGTGGCCTAGTCACGGGCCTGGGGTCAACTATCATAGGCCATGCCTCCGTGCGGCACCAAAACAACGGCGGGGTACTCTCATTCCCCCATAAGGGTTATTCAGCGGATTCCCAGGCAACTGTAGGAAATATACACATTTCTGGCTACTGCACTAAGATCCACCTTTCCAATTTTGGCTTGGGAAACCATTACCGCACACGGTTCCCCTTCACCTAGCCTTGAGAAGCCATCATAATACCGAGCCCTCGAAGAATATCGCATCCTTCCAATATCATGATAACCCTCCTTTGGTTCCACCCACAGACTTGGTTGTGGTCTTTACTTGTCATGGTGCTCGCGTTGGAACCCTATTCCGGTCCCTGTCTTGAACCCCGGTGCAACCCCTGGTGCACTTGGAACACCCCCGGTGCCCCCTTGGAAACAACCTTGTTTTTCACTTTAGTGCAACCCCTAGTGCTCCCCTTGGTACTTTGTTTTGGTTTGTGGTGCGACCCTTGGTGCAGGCCCGGTGCACCCCTCAAACACCTCGGTGCTCCCCTGGAATGGACTAGTGCACCCTTGGTGCGACCCCTGGTGCAACTCCTAGTGCACTTGGAACGCCCTTGGTGCCCCCTAGGAACAACCTTGTTCTGCAATTTGGTGCAAACCCTGGTGCTCCCCTCGGTACTTTGCTTTGGTCCCCGGTGCAACCCCCAATGCACTTGGAGCAACCTTGTTCTACACTTTGGCGCAACCCCTAGTGCTCCCCTTGGACACTGGAATTGGAACTTCGAAGCCAAGATCCAGTGCATGTACCCCAAAAAAAGAGGCAAGGATGGCAACATAGAATGTACCCCAAGGGGTTAAATACCCTCAAAAGAATCATAGTGATCAATTGCCACCTTAAGCTGAGCATCATTAAACACAATATCCCATACATAATTTTTGCACAGAAGGCGAACCCACATAGAGTAGTTCAACAGGTCTATCGAATTGGAAAGAAAAGAAAAAGCAATTCCTTATATAAATAAAAACAAATGGGATCCATTAAGAAATCAGAGTTGATCACTTGACGGATGGCTAGCTTCACCTTGTTGCAATTGAATTTGAATACCACATTCATTAATTTTTCCTTGTTATTGGGGTCGACAAGGATGGGCTCCTCCTGAGCTAGAGCTTTCCAAAAATGGATCCTGTTATTGAGCATTTTGTTGGTGCAAAAACCATGAAAGTCTTAGTCGTCTAGTGAATGAATGAATGAGAATTGGCGAGGGGAAGCTCATATATGCCTTGAAGATGGAGGGTACTCAATAGAATAAATGATTAAGATTTGTTTCGATTCCCAAATAGTTTGTAGTACACTTTCCATAGTAGCGAAGGAGGAAGGAGGGAGAAGTGTGTGGGCTGTGAATGATTACACAAGTCATTAGCCACCTGTGCTACACACACAAAACAAAACATAAATAAGTTTAATTATAATTCATGTCCTGCAATCTATGGAGAGAGCTTTGAGGCCCCCAGTTAAGATTCTGCATGCCTATATCGATCACAAACTTCCTCATTTAATAAGCATTAATACTCCAGGATAATGTTGGGCTTTCTGCTCTGTATGATAAAAAAGAAATGATAATTGCTATTTATTAACCTCAAAACTCTTAACATTTTATTCTTCGTCGAGAGCTAACATTGGATATTATCTGTTGAAAATGTAGCTCGGAGGTGTCTCCAGCCTGGAACCATGTCACCCAGGCTGGAGCGGTTGTGGAGATAAACATCTCCAGATTTTTCCTATTTTTTTTGTTTATCTTCTTTATCTTCAACACAACACACTTGCCAAGTTTGGAAAATTTCCTTTCTAGCAAAATAGCTCTGCCTTGTTTTCTTCGTTAATCTCTACTCCACCATAGGTGATGAGAGGTTATAAAAAGGAGATCAATGTGAGTGTTTGGATACACAGATAAAGTCTTTATTGCAAGAATGAAACAAGAGAAAGGGAGATTGGAGTGATCAGAAGGAGTAGAAATATTATCCAGGATTGCAGTGTTGTTGCGGATGCCAAGTACTGGCAGTAATTGTAAATCTCTTTTTTTCTGTTATAATAAAATCTCTCATTGAATGTTGGTTTTTCCCCAGAGTTAGGGGTTTTCTAGGGTAAATCACTATGTCAAGTGTGATGAGTTTTCTCTAATTTTCTACTACATTCTGTATTTCAGTGAATGGTGTTGTGCATGCTTTAGTTCTTTGTTTCAATAATTTAATCTTTGTTATTCAAATTCCTTAGTATAAATAATAGTGAATTTATTGTTGGGTTTCACAACACCTATAGAGGAGGCATATTTTTCACATGGTATAAGAGCTAATACTCTGAAAGAGAAAACTAGGGTTTAATCACACTAGTGCAAGTTTCAATTTTCTTTTTGTGTTCAGGGGTTTCAACAATGGCAGCAGCCGGATTAAGAGATTCAGACAGACTTGAGGGGGCTTCAAACTTTGGCATGTGGAAAGCAAGAATTCTTCTGTTACTGGAGGAGAATGGTTTGAAGGAATATGCAACCACTACCGTTTCTATTCCAACAGATGCTACGCTACTGGCGACCTACCAGAAAGAAGATGCCAAAGCTAGACGCATCATTATTGATGGGGTCAAGGATCACCTTGTTCCTCATATTGTAGATTTAGACACCTGCAAAAAGATGTATGATGCCATACTCAACCTATACCAGAGTTCAAATTTGAACAGGCAGCTGATTCTCAGGGATAAGCTGAGAAACACTAGAATGAAGAAAGGGGAGAGTGTTGTGGACTACCTTACCAGGATCAGAACAGTAAAAGATGAGCTGGTAACTTCCGAGGTAGCAATACTAGATGATGAGGTTGTCAGGATTGCATTGGCAGGATTCACAAAAGATTGGGACATCTTTGTCAAAATTGTATCTAGACGGCAAGATATTCCTAATTGGGATTGTTTGTGGACTGATTTCACTCAGGAATAATTTCGAATGAGTTATGTTAATGGAGGCAGCAACAATGGTCGTAAGGGTGAGGTGGAAGAGAATGTTGCTCTTGATAGCAAAGGCAAAGCTAAGAAAGGCTCAAGCAGTGAGTCTACCTCAAAAGGAGACGAAGAAAAAGAAAGACCTAAGTAAAATTAAATGTTATGGTTGTGATCAAATAGGACATTATGTCAGTCAATGTCCGAATCAGAAGAAAGGAGACAAGAAGAAGAAGCAGACAACAACTTTAGCAGATGTTGATGAGCTATCCTCTAGACTAGAATATGAGTTTGCTCTTCTAAACTGCTTATCTAGCTCGAGCACTACAGGGGTCTGGTATATTGACAGTGGTGTGTCATGCCATATGATAGGAGTTAGAGAAAACTTCTCCAACTACAAAGCAGAAGAAATAGGCTTCCAGATAAAAATGGGAAACAAGTCCACATGCACTCCAGTTGGGAGAGGGACTGTTTCATTTCAGAGGGAGTCAAGCAATGATATTAAGATCGCAGATGTATTGCATGTACCAAGGATGTGCATGAATCTGATTTTAGTATCCGCCCTTGAAGACAAAGGGTATAGTGTACTCTTTCAAGGACAAAAGGTGTATTTAAAACACAAGGAGGGTGATCCCATAATAGTGGTTTACAATTTTTGGCCAACCGGACCGAAATTATTATTTTAACTAAATCTTCACATTCGGGCACCTATAGCGGCTAAAGCGTGAGGAATTTGAAGATGGTGCAAACTAGAGTCTCATCAAATTTTGTCTACATAGATTCTAAAAATAGTTTTTTAAAAATTTGAATCAAATTGCACTTCTTTTCCATCTCCGCAAAATTAATTTTTTAGAAAACAACATTTTAAAAGTAGCCTTTACCGTATAACAAATAACTTTTTTTTCCATGAAGGATAAAATTCTAATTTTTCAAATTTAGATTTTTAACTCTGTATCTAGTGCTTCCACTTGGTTAGATAGTTTTTATTGAATATTTTTCACCTTAATCAAGTTTCAAAGTCAAACAATTACAATTAGCACAATGTATTGTATAACGCGTAACTTTTTTGTATGTGTAAATTTAATTTAATTTTTTGTTGGATCAAGGACTTCAATATCTGGTGCACTCATATTTTTGTTTTTTTTTTGATAATATTCTATTTTTCCACATGTGAAGAACAAAGAAATTCATTTTCGATGAAAACCTATGTTTAATAAAACTTAAAAACAAATACATAACAAAACCAAAACATATTAAAATTATATTCATTGGATAGCTTGTTAAAGGAATACCATAATCATTTTCAAATAAATTTTAAATGAATTCATTTGATCCCCCAAAAGCTAAATCAAAAGTGATTTTTTATCAGCATTTTGATAGGTGTAAAGGAGACGCATTTATAGGTATGGTTTAAAACTAGCGAGGTTCTATCCAAGGGGGTTTGATCTAAGGTGATTTGATCAAACCCTCTTCAATTGGAATCCTTAAAATGGAACTTTTTAAGGCTTAAATCATTATATTTTCTAAAAATATGTGATTTCAGCTAAAATTCATTCCTCTCGGGAATAAACCACTATTATGACAACACTAATTTGGAAGAAGGTAAAGCAGATTGGAGTTAGAAGTGACAATTTATACATATTACAGTTTGAAACTCCAAAGGCACTAGTGAGCAGTAATAGCAGCAGGGAAATAGGAGAGCTATGGCATAGACAGATGGAACATATACACCATGGGGCATTGAAATTTCTTAGAGAAACCATGATAGGAATTCCAGAGTTGAGTGCAGAGCATGATGACGCATGTAAAGGGTGTGCACTCAAGAAATTTTCAAAGGAAACCTTCCCTAGAAGTGACAGTAAAAGTACAGGTGTTCTTGACTTGATACATTCTGATATTTGTGGTCCCATGTCCACTCAGTCTTTGAGAGGTTATGAGTATTATGTAACCTTCATTGATGATTTCTCTAGGAAGACCTGGATATATTTCTTGAAGGCCAAAGATGAGGTCTTCAGTCGCTTCCAAGAATTCAAAGCTCTTGTGGAGAATATGACAGGAAGGAAGATCAAGGTTCTTCAGACAGACAATGGTGGTAAGTATAAAAGAAAAGTCTTCCAGGAGTTCTGTACCAAAGAAGGAATCAAGAGAGAGTGGACTGTTCCCTACAACCCACAACAAAACAGGGTTGTTGAGCGTAAGAACAGGGCAATTGTTGAAGTAGCTAGGGCCATGTTGTTTGATCAAGATCTGCCTAAGTATCTTTGGGCAGAAGCTTGCAACACAACAGTCTATATTCAGAATAGAGTACCTCATAAGATTTTGGGGAAAATGACACCAAAAGAAGCCTTTACAGGGAAGAAGCTTGAGGTCGGGCATTTTAGGATCTTTGGCAATATAGCATACTGTCACATACCATCAAAGAAAAGAACCAAATTAGATTCGACTGCAGAGAAAGGTTTCTTTGTTGGATACAGCGAAACCTCCAAGGCATACAGGATCTTTATTCCAGGGACGAGGAGGATCATAGTGAGACGTGATGTGAAGTTTCTGGAGGAGAAAGCCTTCATAAAATCTCAAGATTTTCTAGCAGTTGAACAGAGTCAGCAGATTGAAGCTCCAAAAGTGGATCAGGAGTCTCAGGTACAGGGAACTGTGACAGGAACAAATACAGATACAAGTACCTTGGGTGAGTTGAGTCCACAGGATCAAGAGCAGCAGAATAAGGAACAACAAGCTCCATCTATTGGTGTATCTCCTACTGGCGAGAGAAGGATTAGTCGAGTGGAAACTCAGATTGCGCAAGATGCTCAGGAGTTTATGGGAGCTCCTAGAATGAGTGGTAGGGAGAGGAGACCACCAGCTAAATATTCAGATTATGTGGCATTAATAAGCGAGCTCATTGATAGTGAGCCTTCCAGTTATTAGGATGCTACACAGCAGCAAGTTTGACAGGATGCTATGGTGGAGGAATACAACTCCATCATGAAGAACGATGTCTGGGAGGTAGTGCCAAGGCCTATAGATAAGGTAGTGGTTGGTTCTCGTTGGATCTATAAGATCAAGCATGTTGTAGATGGTAGCATAGAGAAATACAAAGCCAGGTTCGTGGCCAAGGGGTTCTCTCAGAAGGAGGGAATCGACTATGACAAGACATTCGCTCCAGTGGCCAGATATACCTCCATACGAGCTGTGATCTCATTAGCAGCACAAATGGGATGGCAGATCCATCAGATGGATGTCAAGACGGCCTTACTAAATGGAATCATAGAGGAAGAGGTGTACATCGAACAACCAGAAGGTTTTGTGGCACATGGGAGTGACTCTCATGTTTGTCGGTTAAAGAAAGCACTATACGGACTTAAGCAGGCACCCAGAGCATGGTATGAGCACATAGATAGCTACTTGCAGAGCATGGGATTCGTGAAGAGTGAGGCGGACTCCAACCTTTACTATCTCATAATGGGGGGTGAAGCACTCATCCTAGTTTTGTATGTGGATGATTTATTTATGACTGGTTCACCGAGGCTCATAGAGGATTGCAAGAGGGACCTAGCAGCAGAGTTCGAGATGAAGGATTTGGGGTTGATGCACTATTTTCTGGGACTAGAGGTGTGGCAGACAGAGGGAGATATTTTCCTTGGTCAAGGGAAATATGCTATGGAAATCTTGAAGCGATTCAGAATGCTGGACTGTAGACCCATGTCTACACCAATGGTTACAAATTGGCAGAAAATCAATGCATCAAAGCAGGAGGCAGTAGACCCCACCTTGTATAGACAGCTTATTGGGTCATTGATGTATCTGGTCAATACAAGACCAGACATTTGCTTTGCAGTCAACTCTCTTAGTCAGTTCATGGTAGAACCAAAGAAAGTACATTGGACAGTAGCAAAGCATGTGCTAAGGTATCTACATGGTACAGTTGAGTATGGGTGAGATATACTCGAGGTGATGGTGTCAAGTTGATTGGCTACACTGATGCAAACTGGGCTGGTAGTGCAGTAGACAGGAAAAGCACTTCGGGGTGTTGTCTTAGCATGGGATCAGGGGTTGTCTCTTGGTACAGCAGGAAACAGAAGTCTCTTGCATTAAGCTCTATGGAAGCAGAGTACATGGCAGCAAGCATGGCAACATGTGAGGCCATATGGCTTCGGAAGCTGTTAGTAGCATTGTTTGGTCAGGAGCTAGCATCGACCATCATTCACTGTGATAATCAGAGTTGCATAAAACTCTTTGAGAATCCTGTGTTTCATGATAGGTCGAAGCATATTGACATTAGATATCACTTTATTAGGGATTGTGTACAGCGTGGATTAGTTCGACTACAGTATATATCTACAGATGAGCAGGTTGTAGACATCTTAACGAAGGCCTTGATGAAAAGCAAGTTTGTATTCTTCAGGGACAAGTTAGGTGTAGTAGAGAACACCTTCCTCGCTAAGAGGGAGTGTTGAAAATGTAGCTTGGAGGTGTCTCCAGCCTAGAACCGTGTCACCCAGGCTGGAGCAGTTGTGGAGATAAACATCTCCAGATTTTTCCTATTTTTTTTGTTTATCTTCTTTATCTTCAACGCAACACACTTGCCAAGTTTGTAAAATTTCCTTTCTAGCAAAACAGCTCTGCCTTGTTTTCTTTGTTAATCTCTACTCCACTGTAGGTGATGAGAGGTTATAAAAAGGAGATCAATGTGTGTTTGGATACACAGATAAAGTCTTTATTGCAGGAATGACACAAGAGAAAGGGAGATTGGAGTGATCAGAAGGAGGAGTAGAAATATTATACAGGATTGCAGTGTTGCTGCGGATGCCAAGTACTGACAATTATTGTAAATCTCTTCTTTTCTGTTATAATAAAATCTCTCATTGAATGTTGGTTTTTCCCTAGAGTTAGGGGTTTTCCAGGGTAAATCACTGTGTCAAGTGTGATGAGTTTTCTCTAATTTTCTGCTGCATTCTGTATTTCAGTGAATGGTGTTGTGCATGCTTTAGTTCTTTGTTTCAGTAATTTAATCTCTGTTATTCAAATTCCTGAGTATAAATAATAGTGAATTTATTGTTGGGTTTCACAACACCTATAGAGGAGGCGTATTTTTCACATTATCTACTAGGTAGAAGTGACAACCCACAATGTTTCTAACTCTAATTCTATTCCCATCTCTGAATGTTGTCTGCCATAAATAATATATGCACATTATCTATTTTCACTATCCCAACTCCAAATGTTGATTGACACGAAAAATATATGCACCTTAACTATTTAGTAAAATTTGATCAATTTTTCCTTGGTCCAACTTAAGGAATTGAAAGTGATGATCTATGGCTATGTTAGCCAATTGGTCTCTCAACGAATTTGCTTCTCTAAATTTTCAAGAGAGCCTTGCTAATTTGGTTAAATATATAATCTAATTTTTAATATGGTGTGCTTTTATGAGATAAGATGTTTATAATTACCATTGATTCTCATTCAATTTATAAAGTTGTAATGTTCTTTTTTATAGTCAATTTAAAACTAATAAGTAAACCATTAATCTCTGTAATATTGTTTGTATCATCGAGAACTTTCTTGAGGGCTATAATAATTATCTTGTCATTGTGATCTCTAATGACTGCACCAACACCTAATTTCCTCGGATTTCCCTTGGAAGCATCATCAAAATTACGTTTAAAAACTTTATTTGGAGGAGGGGACCAACTGCTCAATCTTTTGTTAAGTATAGATTTCCTTACATAAGCTCCATCATAGGGGAGTGCTTTCATGTAGGGACACTTCTTTAGTAATAGATTGTCCTATGAAGAGAAGACCGACTTCAATGGGAAAGAGCAGAGGAGATATGACATTGCATTTTTTGAAATGAAACATTCAATCTTCCTTATTACTTCAAATAGGTTACTAACTTTCTTTCTTAATATTTGGATGTCTCTTTCTAACCAAAGATGGCATATTAGTATTAATGGGCTTATTTTCCAAAGAACAACATAAGTGGAATATTTATAGTGAGAGGACCAAGCTTGGAACAACTGAAAAAGAGTCTTGAGAAGAGGACCATACCAGCCTAACATTTTCTAGCAAATATAAGAAAAAGTTAGAATTCACTAAAAAATTATTAGTGTCATATGATTCCCCACACATCACACATGGAAACAAGGTAGTGATTCTTAACATATCTAATCTCATACTTGTAAGAATTTTATTATTCAAGGCTAACCATGAGAAGGCCACAACTTTAGGAAGACAGGTTGATCCCCAACAAAGAGATGAGGGACAATTCATTTGATCAAATGTCTTTGTTAAAATTTTGTAGATCCCTCCTTAACTATGTATTGACCTGATTTTGAACCCATACACTTTATCTCATCATCTTTTTTTTGAATAGAAGATGTTCCTTTTGTTTACTCCTAGAAAAAAAATTATATGCTCATGAGAGAAAGGGAATGACCTTATTGATTTCCAACCAAACTTTTGAGGAGAAGAAGACATGTCTAATGTGAGATAATCATTATCTTTTGTGCCCCAATTTGAAACTAATGTATTCTTCACAGGTGAAATAAGTTCAATTTAAGTTCAATTTGATTGAGAGGTTTGTGTCCATTATAGGAATCCTCCTAGAACAAGGCTTTATTCCTATCGTGTATTGCCTAAGAAAGATGAGGGAGAAGCAGTTCTTAGCAAGAAATTAGGAAATTCCACATCTTTAATCCCTTAGGAGGATTTTCTATTGTGAAATTCCTTTTAAGATCCATTGAGTAAGTATTTTGATATCAATTTACACCATTTTGAATAGGGTTTTGAGTAGATCTTCCAAACCAACTTAGCACCAAGGGCTATGTTATTTGCTTCAAGATTTTGAATACCAACTCACCCACTTGACTTGGATCTGGAGATGTTATCCCAAGCCATGAAACAGAACTTCTTTTTACTATGTAAGTTATTGGCCCAGAAGAAGAGCCTAAGTTGTTTATGAATCTCCTGAACAACATTTTTTGGAAAATATTGTTGCTCCAATATTCCCAAAACGTCATCTGAAAGTTGTAGATGTTCCTCCTATGTTTTCTTTTAGATCAAAATCATCAAAGAATGCTAATAAAAACTTTCGCAATTTATTTCTAAATACATGACTGGAAGGTAGCAAGAGAGTTAGTTAAGCCAAAGGGCATTACTAAAAACTCAAAATACCTTATATGACATTAAAAACAATTTTATACATATCCTCTTTTCAAATTTGTATTTAATGACAATGAAAATCTCAAATTATTTTTTAAGAAGTATATTGCCACATGCAATTCATCAATTCTAGGAATTAGATGTTTGCTTTTATAGTTTTATGGTTTAATAATCTAAAATATATGCACATTCACATAGTTCCATCTTTCTTTTTAACTAAGACAAATGAAGATGCAAAAGGACTAGAACTTGGCCTAATATGATCCACCTTCAAAAGTTCCTTAATTATTTTTTTTTAGTTTCCTCCTTAAATGTCCTTGGATTCCTATAAGGAGTATTAATTTACTTGTTTTGTTTCGATTTCTAATTTTGTTGTGTTGAAACCTCTAACATTAAGCAATTCTAAAGGAATGTCTTTGAAAATCATTCTATGCTTGTCCAAAAGTGTTTGTATGTCCATATGATAAGATTTCTTAGTTGTAATGATTGTACAAGTTACTTAACATTGTGTTACCCATGCTAGTTGTCCACTATTAAAATACCTCTCCATTTTTTTTGTTGATATTAACTCTAGTAGCTCCACTAGTAATGCCTTGTAACACTACATATTTACCTTATGATTTGAACCTTAGCTCTACAATTTGATAATTTTGTGTAATTATCCCAAAGAGTAATCATTGCACTCCTAAAACCACATTGGTTTCTCATATGATCACCACATAGAAGTGCTTAATAATAGGTGCGTGTCTAAATTCTACACCCACACATGAGCAGTACACTTATTAGAACTATCAAATGTAGATAATGTTAACTTACCCAAAGCTTGTTGATGATCATTTTGTTTTGCTAGAATCTAAGTTCAATTCTTGACCAATTTTTCTTTCTTCATATTCATGTCATTCTTGAGAGACATTTCTTGAAATTTTGTAGGGATTTTTCTATATTCTTTATAATACACAATGATATCGTCTTGCATTGAATTTTATATTTCTCCAACAAGAACTGGGTGATCCCACAATACTGGTTTACAATTTTTGGCCAAACTGGACACTAAAATAAGTTTTTCTAACTAAATCTTCACTTTCGAGCACCTATAGCGGCTAAACCGTAAGGAATTTGAAAATGATGCAAACTAGTGATTTGTGACATTTTATCTGTAGATTCTAAATATATTTTTTTTCAATTTTTTTGGAATCAGATTACACTTCTTTTTCCATTTCCTTCGAAAACTAATTTTTTTCAGTAAACAACATTTTTAAGGAGTGACGCTCAACGTATAACTCATAACTTTTTTTCCATGAAGGATAAAATTCTAATTCTTATGAATTTAGATTTGTAACTTCAATATCTAGTGCTTCCAATTGGTTAGATAGTGTTTTATTGAATATTTTTTACTTAATCAAGTTTTGAAGTCAAACCAATTACAATTCAGACATAGGCAGACTGTATAACACGTAACTTTTTTTGTACATATCGAAATTCAAAAAAAAATTGTTGGATCAAGGACTTCAATATTTGGTGCACTCATATTTTTCAAAAAAAAATGATAATCTGCTATTTTTCCACATGTGCATAACTGAGAGCTTGATTTTCAATGAAAAACCTATGTTCAATAGTTCAATAAAACTAAAAAAACAAATACATAATAAAACCAAAACATATTAAAATTATATTCATTAGATAGCTCGTTCCAAGGACTACCATCATCCAGTTGGGTTTGTGAAGTCTCCTCCATTTTCATCCTCAACTCGAGCTTTGAAGGGAAAAATTCTAATGTTTTTATGTGCCAGAGAGTGGGAAGGTGGGAAAAGGGGGGTTTGCTCAAACCAAGGGGGTTCACTCGAACCCCCTAGGGTTCACTCAAACCAGAGTTCATTCAAAGCCCTTTTCAAAAAGGGTTTCCTTTGGTTTTTTTGGCAGGAATGGTGGGAAGTTCATTGAATGGGTTCGCTCGAACCTTGGTTCATTTGAACTTGTTAGTTTGTTCGAACCCCAAAAACAAAAAAAATTGGCATTGGGTCATTTTTTTCAACTTTTCCTTTCTCACTCCAATTATAAACCACTTTTGTGGGTTCACCCAACTTCTTCCTTTGAATGAAAGTAGGATGAAGATGTCTATAAATAGACTCGTACTTGGTTCCTTACGAGTGACTTTTCTACTTGTTATTGTTACTATTAGTGGCTCCAAAAGCACTTGCCTCACTATTTTGATTGTTAAAATTATTTTGTGTTTTCTGGTTGTTATGCATCATATGTAACATTTTCTCAATCATATATAACATGAGGTCAATTTTTTTATCAATCTTATTTGCATAATCACAATTGTCATTCTCTCTCCATATTTGCTTCTTCTACCTCAAATTCCAAAGGAGTTTCTATTATTTTTTCCTTGGAAAATTGATGTTGAGTTTTCCTAAGTTCTCTTTGATAATATTTGTTGGCTTCGTCATTAAATTGCATAGGAATGAAATCTCACAAGCTAGCAAGATCCAGCTCTAATACCATTTATAATATCTTAGTTTAAAAAAAATATTTTTCTTAAATATAATAAATCTTGGCTCACAATAATAATTTGCACAATTAATTATAAATATGATTTTAATCCAAAATTTGTAGTTTGAACAATTTATCATATAACTCAGATATAATACTTAGATTATACTTCAGAAAAGGTCAAACTTATCTTTTATATCTACTATTAGTTTATCTAAAATCTGATGTTGGTTGTTTCAACCGCCTTCATCTTCCTCCTTCGCATCGGCAGCTTATGCGCAACAGGTGTAGGCATCCAACACCGAAGGTGAATAGGGAGGGAAGATGGTCTCCTCCTCCTCAAGGCATCCTAAAAATTAACGCGGATGGCTCTTCTCGTGGAAACCCTGGTCATGCTAGTATTGGTGGTGTTGGTCGGGATAGTTCTGGGGATGTTCATTTTATTTTCTCTATTTATAAGGGTCTTCATACTAATAATCTTATGGAGGCTCAGGAAATTTTACTGGCTGTGGGGTGTGGCAGTCAGTTGGGGTGGCACAGGATTATTTGTGAATCTAATTCCCAAGTTGTGGTGAACTTGCTGAACAGGCAGAGGTTAGATGATGTCAGTTGGCACCTGGCTTTGATTATTGAACAAATTCTCAATCTTTGTGTTTCTCTTGAGTTTGTTACTTTCACTCATATTCCTAGGGAGTGGAATGGTGTTGCTGATTGTTTGGCTAAATGGGCTTCTGATCATATTCATGATTGGAATTTGGTTGATCGGGGTCAATTACCCCATGAATTGTCTCAACAGTTGGACCATTTGGTGGAGCTGGATAAGGTTATGTAATGACTTTGCTCTATAATTTTCTCGTGTTTTAATAAATTTTTACCCCTCTTTTATGTTAAAAAAAAATAAAATAAAATATGCAATAATTTATCTTCACTAAAATGTCTAAAAATCTACCTAAATCAAACGTTTTTATATACTAACTGTCTTTCAAATTGAATTTATTGAAAAATACTTTATAATCCCTCAATATAATTACCAAATGTATCCTTAATTTAAACCCACTGCACCAAAAAGATAATTCCTCATAATCCAAACGCTGAGACTAACTACAATAAGCAACTTTTAAAATAACATTAGTGAGAAGATTTTTTAAGATGTCTAAATCAACCAAAATGTGGGAAATGGTTGTGTGAAAGAAATTAAAACTGTCTATATCCATCGCTAAGAAGTTTCCCAATGAATTGCTAATGGTTTTGAAACATCAACCTGCCAGAACTGAAGCATAAGACTCGGGAGGGGAACCCACACTGATATAACAGTGAATGATTCAGTAGAAAGATTAAAAACTTATAGACAATACTTCATATTATCAAAAACCACACTGAGAAAATAGATAAATTGTTAACTTACAGAATGGGCTACCAAGTTTCAATCATCCATTTGTACAAATCAGGGAAGGCCAGGCCAAAAACGGATGAATATATCGATCAATCCAATACATGAGACTAATCAGTAGATTGGAGAGGCTTAACCTTCATCTGCAGTAAACCCATTTTTCGCCCTTCAATCAGTCTACGTCGGTGCAAAGAACACCATATTCATGCGTAAAGCTTGGAATATTATTAAAAAATGACAGAATTGAGTGGTGAATCGCAAACAAGGATAGTGATTGCATATTTTTTCCCTTGGATTTTTCATCAATTTTCACGGAAATGGAGGGATCACTATTCTTGACCGTGCAATTCAAGCCTGCTACAGGTGGATTTATATCATCCATCCATGAAAACTTTTTCTCACAAGCCATAATTTCGGCAGCGACAAACATTTGGAAAGAATTAATTTTGAAATATATATGTTAATGTCTAAAATGAAACTGTTAAAGACTAATATTAAGTACAGAATATTTATTATACTTTTAAAAGTAGAATCAAAATAAAAAATTACAGAAATAATGAACCATAGTTTTTTCAAAAGTAAAAAGGCAGGGTTAAACGAGTTAATATCTTGAACTAGAGAAGATTGAAATGGATTCCTCACCTTCAAGTTTGGTCAAAGTTGAATTTTGATGGAGCTTTAAAAAAAATCTTGAAATTTTGAGAACTGATTGTTTAATAATAGATGATAAGAGAAGGTTGATTGGGTTGCATCCAAAAAACTCAAGGAAATCCCTGGCCTTTATCCTTGGATTGCAATTTTGTAATATGTATGACATATGTAAAGTCAAGCCAAGGGAGACTCAATGATGATAATCAACACTATCACAAACAAAAATAATAATAAATTAAAAAAATTATTATATTTTCCAATGTATGTGGCCCCTCCTAGATTCTTTGGAAAGTTTGACTATTCGACTTATCTTTAGATAAATAAATGGAGAGGCTGACATTTTGGAAAATCATGCAATCAAAATGGATTAGAATTGTCTAATCAATAGTATGGTAGAAACAAGGCCAAAACTCAAAAAAAAATAGGAAAGTCAATTGATGGCACCAAAGCCTAATCAACTAAAGCAATGGTTAGTTGATTGAACATCTTTCGACCATCAATTTATGATGGACCACCATTAAGGGGTATCTTCCATAAATGCAAATTGTCTCAATTTTATTATCGAATGACCTGAATTGAATTTAGATGAGATCAATTATTACAATTATTGTGGATCTCTCCATAATGTTATAAGCCACTCTGTTAAATGGTATTCAAACTCTTGGTTTAACCCAAAACATTGCTATAGACACACTTGTAAGATTGATCAATAGCCAATGATAGAAGGCATTTCTTGGCAGCATCACCAAGAAACATTTTAAAATGATCTTTAAAACTAGGAGTGGATTGCTATTGTATGCAATACAATGGATTTGAGGAGAGTTCATGATCTCATACCATTAATTATTGTGTGAATTTTGTATCTTGTCAATATTTGCAGTTATATTACTCGACCCAAGCAAAGCAAAAAAAACAATCAAAAAGATGGTAGATAGTCTAATTAAAAGTTAGTTTCTCAAAGGTTTGGACGATATATTTCAAGAAGTAGTTTTTGGTTGAAGACTATCTCCTCTCAATGGAGCATTGGTTATCAACAATGATTTGTTGAGTGAGCAATGGCAGCAATTCATTTCTACTACCTTTCCTTGGAATGAAGCATGCAAGAGGTAGAAAACATCATGGGGATCAAAATTTCAAAAGTAGGTGATGGGGTTCATAGTCGGCTTAAAACACTACTATCAAATAGCTTTAATGATAGGGTGGGAGCATAACACTCTGCGCCAACTTTTGGTTTCATAATACATAACTTGAATCCCTTTTGTATATCTAATATTAAATTATTATATAGGTTAGCAAGACAATTTTGTAATCTCATTTTCTATTTAATAACTAACCTCTAGGTTTTCTAATCTATATGTATTAGTTGTAATAAGGAATTATGTAATTACATTCAATCTTATAAATATTAAAGAGTGTGTCTCATGTAATTGCTATTTACATATAAAAAAATAATTCTTAAAAAATGTAGATAAAATAAAATGATTCTTAACTAAAAATTAAAACTTATGTGACCATGTATATATGTAATAAATGAAATAGTTCTATATTACAAATATAGATATCTCAAAGGAATCTATTTCAAGCTTCTTTTTTTACTTTAAAAATTATTTACTACACACACTATTTATTTTTATTTTTATCTAAACAAATAAACTTTCTTATTTTAAAACAAATATTTATTGTCCTTATAATTTTATTTTATACTTTTTTATTTAATAAAACATCACTATTAATATATTTATTATTTATAATATGTTTATTATTAAATTACTCTTGAAATAAATAAAATAATTCAAATCTAATATTTCTCAAACTTTTGTAGATAGACTTATTTTAATAAAATAATTCAAATCTAATATTTCTCAAACTTTTGTAGATAGACTTATTTTAAATATCTATATTGATTATTTCTAATAAGATTTTTTTTTTTTATTATTATTATTTTGATGATCTTATTATCAATTAATCACAATTAAACTTATTTAATAATTATCAATGATAGCTTCCTTTTCTATTGTTAGTTGATCAAAATAGATTCAAAACCAATGAAATTACCAATTATTATCCTTAATCAATTGATTATTTTATCTATTAAAAAATATTTTACGTATTCTATCAATAATACAGAAAGTCTCATATGCAATTATTTAAGCTTCCTAAACAGTAAATGAACGATGAAATAAATAATAAAGATTGTTAAAATCAGTATATCTTCGAGTATCACAGATAATAAATAAATTCAAATTCAAAAGCAGTTTAAAAAAATTAAATATAAATAATGTACTGCATTTATAATGAAAATATTTCCCTTTTTAATAAGTTTTTTTTTTTTTTTCAAAACATTGTCTTCTTTATTTGTATACACTAAATAGCAGAGACTGTTGAATTCATGAAACAAAAGGTAACATCCAAAACATTAAGGGCACCATTCAGACCCCGGAAACACATTCCCCATAAAGCACTGATAAAAAAATATTAAAGAAAAAATGAAAATCATAATAAGCTCATATGATAGTTCTTAAAATCTCACATCATTCTGAGGTAGACTACATAAAACTATGACCTAGCAACTCATTTCAACACAAGACTGAGAATGCAAGGGTGTGTATTATAGCTTTTCTGTTTCAAGTGTGCACTTGTATGAAAAATGGCAAGGGAAGAGCAAATAAAAATTATAGGAATATTATCTCAATTATAACAATTGGTTATAGGCTGTTTTGTATTGGGTATGGGCCTTCTCGTCTTTATCTTAATCAAAATCTTAATCAAAACAATTGATTATAGATCCAATTTTAGGTGTCAAAAAAACAACAAAACGTGCAAATTACTCTCTTTCCTATGCTATCTTTTCGCCATGGATGTGGCAATCATGAATACTTAACATAAGGATGCTTATAGAGTAATATATTGCTGGGAAGAAAGTAATTGAGCAAGAAATATAAATGCAAATTCAAACATTCACCTCTTGAAATTCCTTCCCATTTAAATTCTTGCTAACCATACATTACTTAATAAGAAACCTGACATAGGAATCACAAGTAAACATGCATGGAAAAAAGCCAACATTTCTAAGAAAACAATTTAAAACAGTTACTTTATCTTTTATCCATTACGACAATCACATACAAAAGCCAGTAAATTGCTTTGTTCTAAAAAACCTTACCTGATATCTAATCATGAAGTAGTTTGACGCTAACCAACCTTGTTTGCTTTGTATCACATTTGAAATAGGTCTAGTGGTCTCTTAGGTAAGTGTACCCTAAATAATATGATATTATTACTGTTCTTGTTCGATACAGAGACCATATCCATATAGTCCTATCCTCAGCTTATGGTATACAAAATTCACATATAAATGTATACATCCGTGCAGATGAGGGTGTGTGCACAAATGTTTGCGCCGTGTTGTTTATAGCAGTGTTATTCTAAATTTGATACAGATAAATTCAGTCTACATTTGGTGGTGAAGACTATATTGAAACATCTCATAAAGCATAAAAACAAAGACCCTGAATCTAAGATTTATGTGATTGGAAGTTGTCTGCAAGTTGTTTCAAACTGCAAGTGCTGTTTTTGAGATGGTGATGAAGATCCAAGTTAATGCAATTAACCAGCACACAGGCAATGACTTTGTTATTTCATTTCTAGAATAAATGAAAGAATAATCTGGTCTTAAGGTGGATCCCACAAACCGAAAAATTCAAATCAAATCTTTAGAAATCTGCATATCAGTCATTTCAATCTTGAACACAAGCAGAACTCTTTTAAATGCACGCATACTGCAAACCTTGTTTAGCAACAGTATTATAGGGTTAACTCTTCAATCGCCAGTAGTAATACAGACAAGCTGTCCTGTGATTTGCAACTAAATTACATTCAGGTTAACTAAAAGATTTACCCACTATAACTGATGAATACATTCTACATTACCTTTACGCTCAGTAAACACTACGCAGTATAATCCAGTAACTTGCTGGGAAAATTCATACATAGATTAAGTACGGTAAAATATGATTTACACTGGAATCATCTGAGGCCAATCATCTTCTCCCATTTGAAAAACCAGTCTTGAGATATTGCAAATCAACCTTGACCTGTATAAAAGTGATGCATGATTTGCAGTTAGATGAAGAAGATTTCTGTGGCAAATCCAGTCTTCCTTTACTACATACCAGGCCGCCTGTCTGTGTGCAATCCTCTCCCTATAGATGATCTACCTATGGCTGCCTCTCTCTCAATATTATGCACATCTCCTTTGTATTCAACTGTAGAACTCAAACTCCTCCCATTTTCTATATCAAAAAATTGTTCATTCTCCCTGGTTGGCATGTTTCTACTTCCTTCTATCTGTTCTCCATTCATAGTAAAATATGGAAGAACCGCTAGTTGGCTGTCCTGAGATGTGTTAAGCTGCCTGTTACCATTTCCCACGTCCTGTGTATCAGTCTCAGTGACGAATTGAAAGTATCCATACGGTTGAAAGCCTGCAAAAAGTGCTTTTATATTTTAGAAATGAGCAAGACCATATTCAAAATTAGCCAGGCCAATATCCAATTAGAATTGAACTAACTAATATATCAAAAAACTTAACACCTGTGGCTGATTATTGCAGAGCGTGTCAGATTTTCATATACCCTGATCATCACTAGCACATGCATAGACAATGTCTGAAAATCTATGACAAGTTCAATAAGTTTCCTACATGAAAGAATTCAATATATTTGCAGCAGCCTACACTATAACATCTTTACTATTGAAGAATTTCGTCTCAAGGAATATATTATATATCCCATTTAGTGCAAATTCTGATATTAATAATTATCCACCTATCAACTGCCAACATATTTTAGCAGGTAAATTTTTTAGCTGTTTACGTAAAATCATGAATCTCATGTAACAAGGAAACGAAAGGCAGAGGAGAAAACAGAATAATAAGCTGAAGCATGCGGTTATTCAAAATTTCTTGTTTGAGGAAGGTTGCTATAAATCAATATAATATGCAAGCATATAATGAAAGGCCCCTATTACAAACATGAGAGCTTTTTCATTGCAACTCTTCCACATATTTCTTAAATTTTGATCTGTCTGCATCTGTACATGCTCTGGGCAAAAACAAACTTGTTATGTAATAAATTTTATATTCTAAAGCAATTTGTTTTTATCCAACAAAAATTATTTAAGATAGTTTTAAGTTTTTAACTACGAGATTGCTTTAGTTCGTAGTTTGTTATGTATCATTGGTTGTTATAGAGCAAATTCTTGAGTAACATATCTAAGTTACTGAATCGGCTAAAAACCTAGATGATTCCGAGTACAATTTGTTTTGGAATTGGAATTGGAACCCATTTGCCTGTGGATTCAGATAGGAGATGGATTTTTTTCTTTCAGATTTGATTGGAATCATTCCTGTGCATACCCAAATGATTCCAGCTATGTTGAGGTGATTCCAGGGCAATGCCAAACAAGAGAAACCCTAATTTTAAGAAATCCAACGGGAACCAGAAAACAGGGGCATGGAGAGGATGAGATGATGATTTTAGCTTCCTTTGTTGTATTGTAAAGAAGCCCACAAGCCTTCAATGCTGGTACAAGAATTATGTCAAGGAAAGTAGTCCATGTTTGATTTTTTGCCTGATCGTTCTTACCTCTTCTTCTTTTTCTTTTTTCTTTTTCATTGTTTGAATTTGCTTTTTTTTTCTGACATCTGAACAGATGGCTTACCTTTGCTTTTTAAAAAGAAAAAATATTTTCAAGTTTTGCTTGGCCATACACAAGGAGAGTAATTTATTGTAGAAACTTATTGAAAGGTGTAGCTGTGAAGGCCAATATGATGCTGATTGTATTATTTGAACTTAATTCTTGCTTTTAGGGTGCAATATGTATATATCTAATACTTATGGTATTTATATGTTTTTTATACAGACATACTCAAAAGTCAAAACATACCCAGACCCAAAAAAAATTCACCATACCAGCATACCATACCCACGTACTTGTACCTTAACTCAATTCCAATTTGGCAACTCAAACAATCATCTAAAGAAATTATAAAAGATTGAGAATTTGGTCTTCAGTACAACCAATAAGAGAAAATGTGTCTCCAGATATTGCAGCACAGAATTCACTCTCTAGTCATACACCAACAAGAATTATTTGCATATATTGACAAGAGTGTTGTCTCTAGTGGCCATGCACGATGAACGTGGTCTCTACAAATCACAAATATATATTGTGTTGGCTGGGGTACTTCCAGTTGATGAAAGCAAGGATGTGCTGCTTCTGCAAATATTGAGAAGTCTCCAGCTGATGAAAAAGAGATCTCTGGTTAATTATGTGTAAATTCATGGTTAGATTATATGTAGTTGAAGAGGAGGTCTCTGATTGATGAAACTGATAGCGTTTGTCTCTAGTGTTTCTTTCTGAGAAATAAAAAATCAAAGAATATGGTTGTTCCCATGGTGGAAGATGCGTGTAGTTTTGACAGTTTCGGTAGGCCTTGTCTCAGAGAAAACTCCCATATTGGTAGTAATATGGTTGTAGGAAGTTATCTAAGTTTTCTCATTGACAACAGAAAGGTCTATGGAGAAACAACAAATTCATCTCAATAAAATTTTGATTATTTACATTGTCATGTAACATTAATGTTAACCATATGGACAGACAGATGATTGTTTAGTTATATATCCATGAGTTATCATTAAAAAGGATCTTCTTTCTCCACACTTCTAAGTTTTCTCATTGACAAGAGAAAGGTCTATGGAGAAACAACAAAGTCATCTCAATAAAATTTTGATTATTTAAATTGTCATGTAACATTAATGTTAACCATATGGACAGACAGATGATTGCTTAGTTATATATGCATGAGTTATTATTAAAAAGGATTTTCTTTCTGCACACTTCCCATTTGTATTTGTCAATTTAGAACACCATACCATTGTAGGTGAGAAATCTGAATATTCCAGAGGATTCATGTTGGTAACCTTTCATGGATAGATGTTTCACAATATCATTTGATGATGATAAAATTACAATTACAAAATATTTTACAAATTTCTCTTCCAAATAAAGCATCTCAATCACTCTATCCTTGAACTAAACAGTTCAATTGCTCCTTGGGAAAAGATTCATCCTCAAGCATATCAGCATTCAGTGCAGACCTTCGTGACATTCCAACTTCTGCTTCTGCCTGCACCTACATTTTTTATTCCACTACCCCTTCCACTATTTGTCTCTCAAA
>VDFB02071434.1:0-21877 GCA_007258455.2 Sequoia sempervirens | reverse complement strand
GAACCCCAAAGTACAAATACATAACAATTACAGCACAATTTTTTTTTTTAAATTAACTAAACATAACATACATGCAATACACATTAAGTCATGACATGAATTTCATTTAAACAGATTTACTAACACATACATCCCTTGGGGTACACGAGGGGTCATTAGGAGACTGAGATCCACACAACAACAATAAAGAATAAAATCCAAATATATAATCCATAACAAAATAAACATTAACAAATAGAACACATACATGATAAAGCAATGATAAGAAACCATCTGAGTAAATACAACATATACATAATTAACTCAACACACTAATAACTGCCATGGCCAACAACCACATTGGGTTTAACATTACATTACAGTACAATGTTTAAGGAGTACAATGATACAAAAGTTTTTCCAAACCATGAACGGAAACTATAATAATAACAAGAATCATGATACAAATGAATAGATGAAAACTGGCTCCATGATCGGATACAACTCGAGTCAGCCGCAACAACACCAATCCGCACCTCTCATCCTCACCGGGACTCCAATGGGGTGCTTAGCACGTTCCACCTGACCATCTGAGTCCGAAGACCAACCCCCCATGCTAGGAGCTAACAAGAAAGAGACCACAACCAAGAACATCCAAACATGGAACCACAAGACTCAACATCATACAAAAGTATCATAAAACTCCATGACATAATCAACAACATCCAAGAGTCAACATAATAAATTAAAGTCATAAATCCCATCACATAAATCAAGCAATGACTAGTAAACAAATAATCAATGGATGATCATGAAACACTTCCAAAAATAAACTAAATTAAATAACATAATACAATTCCAAATTGCAATTAAACAATACAATAACATCATATCACAGTACCATAAGAGTACAAGATCATAAATCAAATATCAAGAGATCATACAAGACCACAAAGTACACCAAAGATATATTAAGGTAATAATCACAAATCAATATAAATCTGTATATCAACAATCTAAATCAACTCCCACAACCTACTTCCAGAGGAACACAATAAAGTAAAACAAATGGGCAACTAGGGAAGAGTGTCATCGCATAGCCTACATGGGTTCTCCTGACCCTTCCTCCAAAATGAGGCATCGGCCCCCATCTATGGATCTCCTGGCTCTTCCTCCTACTTGAGGCACCGGCACCACAGGGTAGCTCATGCGGAGCCGATAACCTCTCATGAGGATGAGGTTACGACCATGCCAACCACGACCTTCTCGGCCTTCCATTAGTCTGCGGAAGCACTAATGAAGACGAGCCATCCATTTTTTTAAAAATCTTATTATGATATTACTACCCAACCCTCCTAAGTTAATTATTAGGTTTTCACTTGATTACCAACTCACTCGTGGGTTCTCTTATGCTCTTCCCCTTACGTGGGGCGCCGGCCCCCACGAGGAGCCACTCTCCCTAGAGACCCAACAACATAAAAAAAAACCAAGGGTTGTTCATCATAATTCAACAGCAATCACATCATAAAAGCATGCAGGCATTATCCATCCGCTATAAATACAATATCTAAGTCTCAACACCTCGTGACAACCCTTTAAAAATCATGAAACCAAACACTTGCCAACTGGCACAAAAGAGAGAAACACCAAATTATCAATCATCTCAAGCCTCGAAGCCAAAAAGAATGAAAACCCACAAACAAGGGTAAAATGAAGCAACATGAGTATTTCTCTAATAATTCCAACATTGCTGATAAATTTCAAATATGAGGAGCAACCTTAAAAGCCATAAAAGGAAAGATTCATCAAGACCCATCCACAAATCAACAATGGTGTCACCTCAAATAGGGAAACGCAAAAGAAAATCAACCATTAAACAAAAACACTGAATAAAACCAAAAGCCACCAACTAGGTATTCCTCGGAAGACCTCAATTTTCTCCTCACAAGAACCCCCTTATGATGGTACGCAAATCACCTTCATAAAAACAACAACATAGCAATGACAACAATAATTGCAAGGCCACAAGACTAATTGCGATTCAAATATAATGAGAGAGTACATCAAAATAAGATCAACAACTCCATTCAAACAACATCAATAACTTTGATACGAACTAAATCGGAAATCCAAGGGAGACCTCTATTTCCTCCTCTCAGGATACCCAACCATACATTACACAAAAATCTTACAATTAACTCAAAACGAACCAAACAAAGTCAATGAATAATACAATAGAATGACCAACCAATGCACAAACTTAATACGAAAATTGGTCCACTCAAATAAAGAAATCAATCCAACACTGGCATCCTATATAACTATCCCTATAAAATACTTAAAATCAACCACTAAGAGAGATCAACATCTAGAAATTCACTTAATTTTACTTACATAATGCAAGCACACATTTGAACAATGCACCTATAACATGCAAAACTTCACTTTTCCAATATTTCCAATTTAACTATTCTACTTGGAACTAACCAAATTAGGAATAAACTAATCTAACAATATTTACACAAATTATCAAAAATATGACATAAAGAAATATCCCTCTATATAACTCTCCAACTTAACTACATAAAAATTTAATTTATTCTTTTTTTCTAATTTAATTTCAACTATGTTTATCTACCTTACCACATAATTATAAAGCACAAGTTATTCTATTTCTAAAACTATAATTCAACCCATGTATACATTTACATAACAATAACTTATTACCAACACCATTTAGAACATATAAAGATCCCCTCAAAATCAAATCAACTCAAGAGGAAACTACATTGGAATGGACTCATGAAAGGTATTCAACCTTTAATTAACTAATACAATCCAATTGATAAATTTCCAAGAATGTTTATTACACTTTATCTTTCCAATTAGTTAAACACAATAATAATCTAATTTTATCCTATTTACTTACATTTCCATATTCGAATATCCCAAATTATTTTATTATATTTTAGTTTTAAAAGAACATAAATAAATAACACAATTTACTTTTTCCTAATTTAAAGTATCTTCTATAATTATTAAAACAAATAAAATCTAAGAGAATATGTATACTTCTCTCTTAAAAAACAAAACTAAAATTCCATCTTAACTTTCTACTTTAATATAAAGCCGTCCTTAATAAGATCAAAGAAAAGGGAGAGAACTTAATAAGCTACGAAGGAAATATAAAGCTAAACTTTTACACTTTATTTTGCACTAAGTGCTGAAGCCATCACTTGACTAATAGAATAGCTACAGACTACCCTAATGCATGATGATACAAAGAATTGCAAAGGCAACGACAAAGGTGAAAATAAGATATCTATGCAAAAATATAGAAGAAAAATGTGTTGGCGATGAAGATGAGAGAGACGGTTGACAATGATATAAGGGAGAATATTTAAACTTTAACTTCCTATTACAAGTACCTAAATGAGACAGTGCTGACAAAGAAAAAAAAAAAAAAAAAAAAACAGAGGAAATATTTAATTTACTACACCCATGCAAGTCTAAAATCTGCAACTAAAAAAAAAGCAATGGTTCCAGGGAGGCTATTTAAATCTGTACAACGCTTCAATTCTAAATGCTGCAACAATGACAGATTGCCAAGAATATCAGAAAAATAATTTATTTATTTTTTGACGTTGCAGCTGAGATGGGTCGCCAATGGTTTCAGGGAGGTTATTTAAATTTGAACACTCTCCTAAGTATAAATGCTGCAGCGGTGATAGGTTGCCAACAGTATCAGGGAGATTAAATAAATTTAGATTACCAGACTAAACGAAGGAGCTCATCTAAACACTGCATCCAATAACATCAATTTCTCTCAGCTTCGACTGAATGGAGGTAATTGGCAAAGGCATGAAACATTGTGCAGACCAAGAGAATTAAATAATCCACTCATTGGTCCTCAATTTCTTCACTTGAACAATCTGCTCATTGACGGCATTAAAGAAGACACACGAACCAAGCTTCCTCCAAGTTTGAGATGGTTACGGTTGCAAAAACGTGAGAAGCCATAGCCTTGCGGATAACATTGGGATTCGATAATAAAATCAGTGAGTTTATTTAAATCTATACACCCTACCATGATCAAGTGAGTTGATGTGACAGGTTAACAATGAAACCAAAGAGGTTATTAAATTGTCTACACTTTTGCAAGATGAAAAGATGCAGCTGTGAAAGGTGATCAAAGATTTCTGAGAGACTGTTAAATTCTATACAATGTTTCAACTCTAGATGCCGTACAAGGACAGGTTGCCAAGTATTTTAGAAAGTGAATACAGGAATTTGGAATTATCACCATCTACTTGCATTATTATTTATTTTATTGCTCAAGTGTTGTAACTGCGATAGATTGTCAAAAGAAACGAGCAGATTATTTAAATCTTTTAACTTCTTACCAGAGAAATTATTTAAATCTTTAAAGTTCCTATAAACTTCAAGTGCGTGGGAGAGAGAACTGAAAAGAAGGATAAGGTTCAGGCAGGAAAGATGACAACTGATTTTAACCAGAACATAGAATAAGGCTTAAGATATTCACACCTTCGTATTTCTCCTTTCGCAATTCCATTCAAGCCTGAATCTACGCTTGGCTGCTCGTGGGGTTCCAATCTTCTTTGTGCAAGCCTTTCTCATGCAGGATCCTCCCGACTTTCCCCCCAAAGCTAAATTTATTTTGCCAAATTCCCAATACTCTTCGACTACCAAATGCTCAAAAGGTGCATTTTCTTTCCACCTTCTCTTGCCTTTTACACTTTCCCCAAAATCTTATCACGATTTATTTAATTAATAATCTATTCACTTCCATTTTCCAATTGCTTTCCTTGCATTAAAACACTTCAACTTCCTACTATTTAAATTCCTTATTATAATAATGATCTTTGAACAACTAATGAATTATTAATTATTATCGAATATCATTAAAGAATACTTTTACAAAACAAATAGTTTATTTATTTATTAATAACTCTTTACTTATTATTTAAAAAAACTAATTTATTTAATTTAATTGATTATTACTTTAATTTCTAATCATATTTTAAATAACTTTGCAAATCACTTACGATTTAAATTTATTATTTAAACATGATTACTGGCATATTATATTTTTCACACAATCAAATAACATAGGAATTAATGAAGCACACACAGAAACTCACACACAAGACCAAAACAACTGTCACGTGGGGGGCATTACACACTTGCCAAGCACTAACTTAGCAAAAAATATTAACTTTCAAGAACAATGTTCCACCTTCAATGTTGCTTCTTCAATAGATGATGGACAATTCTGCTCAAATATACTTCTTTCAAATTTGATCTGAATCACACTATGTTCTTCCTTTCAAATCTGAACCAACATATGCACAACTTTTTTTCTCAAATCTGATTGCAATTATGTTTACTCTCTTTCTTCAAATCTGATCCAAACTATGTACCACTTCTTCACACAAAACTGGTCATAATGATATCACTATCTTCTTATATATTTCTGCATCTTTCTTCTGTAATTCTGCCTCTTAAACTCTGTCAAATCTGTTTATACTCACCATTCAAATCAGCATTCATAGAGAGCATTAATCTTCCTTTCAAATCTGCTCATGATATTTTCTCATAACTCATAAATATATTTCATTGTGTTGCTTCTTCCTCTTCCTTATACTCAGAAATATTCCATTGAATTGCTTCATACACATCTCTTCTTACTCTTCTAAATCTGCTCTCTATCTCTTCTAGATCTAATGTTTTATATCATTTCATTCACACTTTTCTTCTCCTATAATCTTGCCATAAACTCTTTGCAAATCTGTCCTTTATTCTTCACACGTGGGCAATATGTATATTTCAAAATAGGTGTGAAATATTCTTCATAAGATTCTGCCCTATACCTTCCTTTAGCTCTGCTCCTTGTACTTAAATATTCTTCATTAGATCATTCTAACACACCTTTCTGCAAATCTGATTTGAATCATATATGTATTCTGATCAAACATTGCAATCTTTTATTTTAACATGTCTCTTGAAATCTGCCCTTTACTAGCGTGCCTCTTCATTAATTCCTTTTATTGATAAATCTGAAGCATAAATTATTCTTTATCTAAATGGAGTGCTTTATTTCATTAATGAAATTGCACCTCCTTTATGCGTCTCTTTATTTAATTACTTTTATTAGTCTAAATTTGCATCATACAAATGAATCGTATCACCTCATTTTTAGACGCTTCTCTTCATAGATGATCGTACTTTTTCAAGAATAAATGGCATTATTCTTAATAAGTCGTATTAATGGAATAAATGGCATTATTCTTAATAGTGATATCCAGTGATAATCGTGGTCTGAAACTTATCTGATCAGAATAAATCATATGATCTGAAGAAATATAAACAACAATTTATTTATGTTGAATTGTGATGACATTAGCATTTAAGGATATCAATGCCTTTATTTTATGCCTTGCTTTGTCACGTCCTTCACTAATGATTTTATGCTTTGCTTTGTCATGTCCTTCACTGATGATATGATTGCTGATATTGTCTCTTGTTATCTTCAACGCTAATCAAAAGAGGATCAACCTCTTTAATATTAATTTGTATTATGTATATTTCCAAACATTAAGTTGACTTCTTCTTATTTAGTCGATTCTCTAAATATGTCATCACTAGACATGACTCAAATTCCTTTGCTCCTGTAATAAAGATTTCATACACAACATAGTTTCATATAAAACTAGATGTACATCAGACTCCTTATTACTCTTTGTAATCTTCATACTGGCACTGGTTCGTCTTGACCAATCTTGATCATGATTGTGTCTTCATCATACATATGGAGGTTGGCCAACAATCAAATGAGGCATGTTCTTCATAAAAATGATGTCATAGATTTGCCTCAGTCTTTTTGACATCAATGTCATTCAATCTCACCTTTGACATCAATGACAATATGAACCTTCTACCTTCTCAACTTGACATCAATGATAATATTTTCAACAAAAACTTAACATGTGCCACACTCCACTATGCCCCAAATTGTTGCACCACAACCTTGACCCAGGTTTGTTAGAGTTACAGGCCACCTTATTTTGGTAGGGGGATTTCTAACATGGACCAAACTCTCCCATTTTCTTTACAACACAACTTATTGATTTATTGGATTATTACAGACAAAGATTTTACATTAATATTGATGTATGATTAGATTTATAAAATGTGCAGAAAGTTATGAAGATTCATATTTTGTATGGTGATATTATAAAATAAATGAAAGGCTATTAAATCTACAAATCTACTTGTGCCAAACCTAGCTCACAACCTATGCATTTGTGTCAATCAACTTTGGACTCTTGAGTGTGCATCAACCCGCCTTTCCTTTGGTAACATGACTTAACTTTTGAGTCATTGAGTTTGGCATTTGTTTTAGGCTCAATGAGAAGGCACTTGAGCCATTATAAAAAAAATCTATTACAAACCATTATCACTACTAAACATGAAATCTATCTAGAAGGATTTTTGAAGAAAATTACTACCTCCCATTTTCCCACAACTATATATTTGCCATTTAGTTGCACTTGCTTAAGAGGAATGATAGTAAAGTATGAAGATTAATTCTAAATATTACATAACTTTGTTTTGTAGCTTAACATATGTAATTTTTTGCAATGTACAATTATTACTAATCATGTCCAGGAATATTATTTTTATAATCCCTTACCCCATTGGATTGTGTGGATTCTCTTACATCCATGTCTAGGAACATTATTTTTACAATTCTTTACCACATTGGACTATGTGGATTCTCACATCCATAGGTATTTGCAAGTTGTTTATTTTTCTCACCATCTATTGTTAGTATATATTTCATCCAAGACAACAACCAAATTTTTAATCAATTTGTAAGTTTGATTTTTTAAATATCACTTACTTACGTATGCTTGTGTATGTTGTCTTCCTATATATCATACATATATGTGTTCCTTTGTGCTTAAGTTGATTTGTCATAGGATCTTGGATCTTGGGATTTTGCGCACTCCCCCTAGATCCTTAGTCATCCTATCTCTTCAAAATTTGGACAATCAAACCCCTCTTAACATATTTCTCTACTTTAGTGTGTGTCTGAGTGTGAGTTCATACTCTCAATAAAGTGGAGGCTATATGTACCATTGTAAATTATCACCCTTGACAATTTCACTCTATGTTTTGCTCCCCTTAAATTATTGGACCTAGTTTCCTAAATTATGCTTCCATTGCCTATTTTTAACAATTATCGATGAATTGCAAGCGGGAAACAAATACATTTATCTAATACCTTGCCCCTGACACTTAAAATCCTAGAAAATAGAGCTAGGACACTCACACCCTGGGTGTGAGTGACCCCCTATTCTAGCCCCAAATTTAAATATGTCAATGTAGGCACTTTATTATTTGCAATTCAATTGTCCAAAGTCAGATATTGGGATTTAAGTTGCAGGAAATTGAATGATTGCATATAAATATGTAGTTTTTGCATCATTTGAAAGGGGATCTAGCAACGAGGAGAATTTATGATCAATAAATTATTGAACCAAAGAGTGTTATCAAGCATTCAAGAGTTGATTTCAATGATTCATTGCACCAATTCAAGATCTAAGCATCCATCATGTTGGTATGCAAGTTTATTCATGTCATGTTGTCATATTGTTTGTGAAGGCTAACCCTTTGTAGGTCCCCAAGAAATTCAATTCATTCAAGCAAATAAAGCAAGAAAGATCCAAAACCTTGAGGTGATGTACATGATTTTAGTCCTTCAAGGAAGCTATTAAAGGGTGGTGAGTTGTAGCATTTTGTTGATTCATCATTCCTTCCTATCATTTATCCTTTCAGATTGATATTGTCATTGTTGAAGTGGAAACACTAACACGGGGTTTGATTGAGGCAAGCCCCTAAATGGCCCAACCTTTCCTCTCTCTTTGAATGTGGAGGCTTTAGGTTTAGAGGAGATTGAAGGAAGTTTGAAGACCATTGATTTATTGTTGCAATTGAAACCCTACTTCTTGTCAAGTCACAAAAACTCACCTACAAAATTATCCCATAGTGATCTGACGGATATGTAAGTGGAAATGGAAGGCTCTGACCTGACATCAAAGGATTTTGAAAACATATCCAAAAAAGATCTACAAAAACACTCACACCTAGGGCATCTAAGACCTCTATTTTTAGCCCCATATTTGAAACACAGGTGCACAATGCCCTCTTCTGATTTCAGTTGTCTAAATTTGTCTGACTTTTTGTCTTCTCTGTATTTGCATCAAAATAGTAATTTTCCTTATTAGCCTAGTTAGATCATTACATTTTATTCATAAATTCATCCTAGATCTAGTCAAGGGCTAGTTGACTCACCCTTCAAGTTGTAATTCAATTATGCACCTTGTCCTAATCCATCAAACCCCCACAATCATCCAACATTCATTGTCATTACCCTATGAAACAATAAAAAGGTGCTCAAACCCTAAAGTGAAATCTCTAGGGTCCCATTCTTCCCCTTTTCTCTGTTTCACTACCTTCAAGTGTTTAGTCTAACTTCGAAGGAACCTGCTCTGATATCAATTAATGAGCACATGATGATAATGAGGAGTGGGGTGAAATAGTATAAGACAAGCTTTTTCTTTTTCAAAACTTAACCACCATAGGAATAATAATCACATAATATCTAATCATTATGCAACACAAGAACACACAATTTGTTAGAGTTATCATACATCAGCTAATAATTAATTGATCTTTAATTGATTATTAGTTTAATTTATTCTCACACACTTTAGTTAAAATTAGGAATGCAAGTTATTAGTTGAGCTTATATTAGATCATTAAGTCACATCTCATGCATGATGTTGACACTTGTCATGATCTAATCCTTTCTCATTTAGGGCTTTTCTCTTATAAGCATTCAATCCTTATTGTAAATATCACTCAAATATTATTCACGGGAAATATCATGGCTTTCATATCTTCTTGAAAGCTTCTTTTGTAACTTTTCCTTGTTGATGAATATAGCAATTCTTGTTTGCAGATCTCTTATGTGGAAGGCGTACTTGTTTGTTGTTTGATCCTGTGGCTCATGGTTTTGTGCTTGTTTCACAATTCTAACATGGTATTAGAGCACGGATTCAGCGAATCCCTTCTCGATTTATGAGGTCTCTTCTTCAACAAGGGTTGCAAGCTTAAGATCTGAATCCCCCCTTGCTTTTTTTTACAGATTTTGGAGGTGGGAATTTTTTGAAGCATTTTTGTGTGAAAAGGACCTCGGCATTGGATCTAGAGCTGTTGAGAAAGTCAAATTTGGCTTTTGTTTCACCTGATTTTGATTTCGTTTGTCAAATCTGTGAAGGTTTGAAGAAATGGTTTTTTTGCCAGATCTAGGGGTGTCTAATTTTTCGGGGCATTTTGAGCCCAAACGGACCTCACTGTTGTGTCCAAAGCAGCGAAAAACTTTAAGATCACCTATCAAATTGTTGAATTTTGAGTCGGGAGCATCTAAGGCAAAAAACATTTTCCAAGGAAGTCGTACAACCTCCCAGCATGAAAATCAAGGTAAAAATAAAAAAATATTTAATATATTTTTCCTTGCAATTTTTTTTTTTAAATCAATAAATAATTTTTTGAAAAATCCCTTTTAGGGCACAGGGTTCCATGTTATTTTAAAACTTATATTAAAAAAAACAAAAAAAATTGTACCCATGGGGGGTACCCTTGGGTACCACAACTGTTATGTGGCAAGGCGACCCCTTGGGTCTCGTCCCACATGGGGTGATGGTTCCAAGGTGGGTACCACTCTTGCACTTTGGCAGGGCAGACCCTCCTCGGGCCCCGCACCAATGAATTATTTAATATAATATTTATTTATTTATTTTTTTCTCAAAAAAGTAATACGTTTTTTTAATTATATTTCTTTCTCAAAAAAATAAGTTTTTTTCTAAAAAAGTATAGTGTTTTTATTAAAAAAATATAATAGTTTTTTTCTAGTTTTTTTTTTTTATCTTTAAAATAAAAACCCAGGTTTTTTGTTTTTTTATGCAAACTATTGTACTGTAACTGGAGGAGTTTTTTCCAACACTACTAAATATGGCAGACCTTCAAATTTAGAGGTAGTTTTCTAAATTTGGAGGAGATGAACATTCTTTTTCCCTTCTCAACCCCTTTCTGTTGGGCTTTTTAGTTTTGCACCTCAACTTCCAGAGGCCATATCTCGGCCATATGTTGGTCTTTTTGCATGCAATTGTTTTTGAAATGGGGTGAAATTTTGAGCTCTTCACAATGGTGCAGGCATTTTCCAATTTTTTCTTTTGGTTTTTTCCAGAATTTTGTTTTCTCAGTGTTGTAGTTGTTCAGTTCTCATTTTGGAGACTTCGACAGGCCATATCTTCTGCATCTGAACACATTTTTGGGTGTAATTTTTTTTTTAAAGTGCATGTTTATTCGTGTACTTTGTCATGGTGCTACCAATTTCCTATTTTTCTATAAGAGAATTGTATTTTCAACATGTCCTTTTTGGACCTTATGGGCTCACATTTCATGTACTTATGATTTTGTAAACGCACTGAGATAAAGGGCCTCTGTATTGCACATGTATTATTGGATCTTGCACATCACTTTGTGCCTTGTTGTACTCGCACTATGATATAAAGTGCCATGGGGGTTGATGTTTTCCTTTGTTTTCCTTCATACCTTTCTCATGCGTATGTGACTTTTGTTTTCACATCCTTTATATCTGTTTGTACTTTCATGTCTGCACCTTCAGAAGCTCTTGGTTCCTATTCATGCACTACTTTCAGGTATTTAGTTTCATTATACCCGTCACGCCTCTCCCTTTTCAGCATTATGGCGGGGGGTTTCTACTGTTGGTGCTAATGCTTCCTTGGTTTCACATTGGAGTGAGCTTGTATACAGTATTTGTTCCTATGTACTAGGCGGATGCAGCGGCTAGTTACCCATGCATTTCGGTGAGATGTAGCACTTACCATATGGACACTCTTGCATTCCTATTTTTGGAGGTGACTTTCCATTTTCTCATGATCAATTCTTCAAAATTTTGGTTCCTTTTCCATTTGTATCTTCGAGTTCCAAGTGTTTTCCTTTGTTTTCCATCTGATTCGAGTAGTGTCGTTGGGGGCACTCATACAAATTCTTGTCTTCTTGATCCTGATCATCATATGTTTCAAAGGAGGTTCTTCTTTTGACATTACAATAGTCATTCTTCGACAGTGTTTGCAACTTCTTCACGCTTCTATGGTGTTCTCTTTGTTCCCATCTTTTGGGACAACCTTGTCTTGTTTGGAGGATTCTTCAGTCCTTCACTTGGCTTTCATCTCTTTTTGGAGTAGAGTTTTTCCCATGAGGTTTTCTCTATTTCTCCACATTATAGAGATCTTTTGTTTGTACATGGGTACCTTTTTTGGCCTTGTTTTCCAGGACCCATCTTGCATTATTTTTAGGGTTTTTAGCTACTCCCTAAGTTCATCTTAAGGGGGGTGTTAGAGTTATCATACATTAGCTAAAAATTAATTAATCTTTAATTGATTATTAGTCTAATTTATTCTCACACACTTTAGCTAAACTTAGGAATGTTTTATTAGTTGAGCTTATATTAGATCATTATGTCACATCTCATGTGATGTTGACACTTGTCATGATCTAATCCCTTTCTCATTTAGGGATTTTCTCTTATAAGCATTCAACCCTTATTGTAAATATCACTTGGATATTATCCATAGGAAATATCACGGCTTTCATATCTTCTTGAAAGCTTCTTCTATAACTTTTCCTTGTTGATGAATATAGCAATTCTTGTTTGCAGATATCTTGTGTGGAAGGTGTACTTGTTTGTTGTTTGATCCTGTGGCTTGTGGTTTTGTGCTTGTTTCACAATTTTAACACAAATTACATGGAAACCCTTTTGAGATAAAACCACAATTAAATATAGATTATATGAGATCTTACAAAATTTATAGGCACCAACCCACTAGAGACACCAATCCCTGCAACTGAGCACCAACTCAACAAGATACACCAATCTCTTATTTTAAGAGGCACCGACCTCTTCTACAAAATATCACCTTCGAGATGTTTCTCTTTCAATGGATGATGAACATATTGTCTTCACAAAATCTGAATATACATAATATTTCTCACAAATCTACTCTTGAATGATACAATCATTGTCATATACTTTCTTTCTCAAATCTGCATGTATTAATCTACCATAATTTTGTTAACTTCATTTATTTCTACCCCAATTTTTCCTTAATATTTGCTCCAAACCTACCTTATATCTTTGCTCAAGACTTGCAACAAATTCTACTACAAAATGATGTAATTTTTTATCCAAATTCTACTTCAAATCAAGCACAAGGTCTTCTCCAAATCAACTCTTAGGTCTACTCTAAATATGCACTTAGAGGTCTGCTCCAAATCAAGCACAATGTCTACTATAAATATGCCTTAAAGGTCTACTCCTTGAATCAGGTACATTTTTTGTTATAAATTTTTAGTTTTTCTTCTTAAATATACTCTTCTCCTAATTTATGCTCTTAAAAGGAATGATTTTTCATTGAAAAACTTTCTAACCCCGCAACTTGTATTTATAACGAAATCATGCACTTTACCAAAAGTAGGTCGGCCAAGATTTGACATAAAATTTGTTTTAAATATTTAAATTCACCATTCAAAGTAGGTCAGCCATCTTTGATAAATATTAATTTAATGTGAGGTCAGCCATCCATGGGAGATAACACTTCCTTAAGGGGATGGCCCCTTAAATTAATATTCAATTTTAATTTCTACCTTTTAAATATAAAGTTGTCATCAGTGGATGAAGGTCAGCCATAAACAAATTAAATCAAACTCTTATTATTGATTGTCTTCAACCAACAAAATTTTCATCATGGAAGTCATCCTTTGACAACAATGATAATAATTCTTAAAATCTTTTCCATACACCTTTGACATCAATAATATTTCCAACAATGATTTCTCAAAGTTTGTGGAGTTTGGAGTGAGTTTGGATTTACTCCTGCCAATTGCATTTGCTCAAAATTTCATAAATCCTTTTGAATGGATCCATTTTTTAAAACATCATGCCTACCAAGGTAATTATGACAACCCCTCACCTCTTTTAATATTTCAACCCTTGTCTTTTGTTGCTCCTCCCTCTCGCCTTCCACCACAAATGTCTCTATATATCCTTCCCTATTATTCCAAAATCACATTTTATTTTTCTATGCAATTCCAACATAAAAATTGGATAACTAGGGGGGAGGGATTTCACGCCTTATTAATGGCACACGAACCTCCCTTTTCTCTTGCACCATCACTAGTTAATGTGAATTGCAGGAGGTTGTCCAACTTGTCCTCTCTCTTTCTTCTCCATTCATTTCCTTTTGATTATTTATTTTTACTAATATTTTATCCACCTAATGCCTAACTTCAAGGGGCCTAATGTGGGGATGTGACAAGACCATCGACTTTTTAATAATAATCAAACTTTATAACAAATGTGATAAGATCACAAGCACACAAAAGAAAGAATGTAATATAAGTGTTGGGGGAAAAACATGCCATTATTTTACCTATTATTTGCTTTAACCTTTGTCATCTTTCCTAGTGTTTCATGTCGTTCCTATCACTTTTCATTAATGAACTGAAGATATTCTATAAAATAGAAGAAAAGGTAAAAATTGGTGAAAATATCAATTTCTTTGACTGTTGCTAACTATCTTTGTGATTTTGGTAACAAGCAATGTTTAAAGTGGTTGACAACAAAGCATGAAGGGCGTTGGTGGAAGGATGACTAAGCCGGTTGAATTCATTTTTTCATTTTGGCTATACTTGTCAAGATTAGCAAATATGTTTTGAGTTGTTATGTTGTTTCAAAATACTTTCAAAAGACTTTAAGCTATTTTTGATTATCTTTCGATTGTTGTTGGCTATAAGCCACAAACAACCATAACACTTATTCGCTTTCATCTACAAGACTATTATGAGTATAGGCAGCTATGATATATTTATGTGTGTGTCTGTGTGTATGCCAAAAACTAGAAGGAGAGATACATAATAAAAATCAGACTTTGGCAATTAAATATGCACTTATACTCTATTACTAAAATTGAATGAATGATAGCTAGTGTGGAGTAATTATGTGTTTGTGAGTTTCATCATTCAATAGTTGGCGAAGGTAGGGCCCACTTCCTTGGTTGTTGGTGATCTTTACATTAGATATATGTGTGTGGTAATGTATGTTGTGATTTCATAGTTATTTGATTAATTGCATTACTGTGTTAATTTCCAAATTCTTATCTATATAATTCATTTCTGCAATTGTGTTAATCTCGATTGGTTTGATACTTGTCAATGTGTATAATTTACTTGTCACTTATTATCAGTATTAAGAATAGTTAGATATCGATTAATAAATTCATTATGAGTTAAGAAGTCGAATAGTTAATTAATGTCAAAAGCATATTTACATCCAATAGTTTAACTTCGATTCTATTCATTTTATTTCAAGGAATATTTTCATTCTGTTATATATAGATTTTTAGTTATGTTATGTTGTGTGACAATAATCTGTTTTCTATTTTATAACTATTTCTTCACGGGTTCCTATCACACATGTGACAAGAAGCTAGTCTGACAATCAAAATTATGTTCAAATATAGATTACATTAGTGTGCATCCATCAACCCTTGGTTTATTAATTGCAACCCTTCAACATATTGCCACAACACAGTTCAAAAGCCTACATTCCTGGATTGACACTTTAAGATGAACTGAGGAAGCCATTTCTAAAGATCAAATCAAACCTATTTCAAGAGTACTTTAAGACCACAGTTTAATCCAATCATTTTGGTGCCGTTGTCGGGGAATGGTGTTAAAGGCCTTCATTTTTAGTAAACTGAGTTAGGAGCAGTGCGCTAAGGAGAAAGTCCACGCGATAGTCGACCTCGTTTGGATAACTACCCTTAGTTTTCTCTGTCATAAGTCATTTAGGTGCATGAATCGTAGTAGGGATAGTAGAGGAAGATTAATTAGAAAAGAAAAGGGAAGTAGTTCACAACTCGAAAAACCCAAAAATAAATCAAAATCATCCATTGAGGGTCCACAACCCAAAGAATTGCAAGATAAGTCAAAATCACCCATTGAAGGAAGTAGCTCAACTGAGGAGAAATTCAAAACTAAGTTGCAATCATTAGAATTACCCGAACCTAATCTTGAGAGATGTGCTATTGAGACCACTATTGTTCAGACACCCGCAAAATACTCATCCAAGCTCTTCTGAGGTATTACGCAAAAAGGTTGAATTTTTTTTCCAAGAGTCTTACAGGGCTAAAGCTGGTCCATTCTCAGAAGAAACCCCCAAGCCATTTAGAACCTATTTTACTCCTTGGACATTAGATATCATGGATCCCAACAACAACAACGGTAATAGGGCTTTGGCCAATAATAATCCGGTTACTTTTGAGTTTCCTATCACATATCCTAAGAGAGATGCCCCTATGAAGAATATTCCTCATTCAAATTTACCTATTTTTTGTGGCCTTTCTACTGAGGATCTTGACATGTTTTTTTTATAATTTGATGTGTTGTGCAATAGTTATGATTATCAGAATGATACGCAGAAGCTCAAACTATTCCTAGCCACATTGAAGGATGCAACCTGACATTGATTTATGAACCTTAGGAACATGGAATGTCATGAGGGATTTGTTCTTGGACAAGTACCAGGAATACTGTAAAACCAAGGAAAGCTAGAACGAACTCTTCTATATGCCACAAAAGGAAGACGAATTTATGGAAGATTATCTTGAACACTTTATGTTTAGTCTTCAACGATCTCATCAACAAGGGTTGAATGATGATATTGTTAAAATTTTGTTTCTTAGAGGCATAAGAGATGATGTCATGGAAGCATTAAATTTAATAGGTAAAGGGAATATTTCTAAGATGGACTTTGATGATATTTGTGATATTTGCAGGAACTATTCCATGTCACAGTCCTCAGGAAGGAACTATCTAGGAAAGATGCATTCTACGGGAACTTCAACAGGTATCACCAAGCATGAGATAGGTAATTTACATGAAGACCTTAAAACTAATTTATTAAGTCACTCGGTAAATAGATAGATACATTGTATACCCATAGAAAGCAAGAGGAGGCAAAAAAGGCCCTAGCAGTATTTTGTCCTATATGTAGGAAGAAACATGGCAGTGAAGATTTCCCTTATAATAGGACAAATATCTCATCCCTAGAGGAAGCCAGTAAGAGTTCTACCCTAAGACCTCTTCCCGTAGATATGACCGATATGGGATATTCTGAAGAACCTATCTACTATATGGCCCATAGGCGACCTTTTCCACCTCGTTCAATGCATCCTGGAATGTTAAATGATTATTTCACCCCAAGACCTAGCCAAACCAATTCCTTTTTCCAATCAGGCTAGATGGTACGAGGGTTGGCAACAACCTCCCGCTTACCCTCAATGGATGCCACAATATCAGTATGCTTCACAACCGTGGCAATAGGTATGGAGGCCACAAATTCCACAACCCCCACCATATCAGCAACAATACCCATCACAACCACAACCTCCATATCTTCCAATTCTCAACCCATATTAGAAACCACAACAATATCTCCCACCTATACCACCATCTTCAAACCAATCAGCCAATCCACCTCAATGCCAACCCAACTGAATCCAAATCCCAACAATAAGGCAACACAACGTATATATAGTAATGAGGTGGCAAGCTGTCCCACTTATCCTCTTAATATTGTAGAGATAGATGGAGTTCAATTGAGATCAGGAAAAGCTCTTCAAGGGCCCACCATCACAAAAATAAACGAGGAGTCAGAAACATAGCCAACCAAAGAACCTCCCTTTCCCAAATGATTTCAGTCTGAATCAACACAAAGGGAGGACTCTCAATCTAAATTTGATTTTGTTAATGATTTGCACAATGTTAACATCAAGATTCCTTTGTTACAGGCCATCAAGGAAATCCCCGTCTATACAAAAACAATTCGCGATCTATGTACACGGAAGCAGAAGAAGAAGCAAGACCCAAAAAATTTCCAAGTCATTAGACAGTTAGCAGATCTTATGCTTAGGAACATAACCATTCCAAACTGCTCAAATCTGGGGAGTCCTATCATTAAAGTATCTATCAGTAAAGTAAGTATTCCTAATACCCTTGCGGACTTGGGTGTTGCAATTAATGTTATGAAAAATGAAACAAAGGAAAGATCTAGAACAAGTATATGTTTAATGAAATTTTTGAAAGCATCATGGTCCTCCATTCAAGTATAAATACTCAATGTCCTTTTGGGAACTTTCCATTGGTAGGCAGTTCATGTTCTGTTCAAAAATTTATCACATTGGATCAATTGTTGCCCCATAATTTCTTGTATGGTTCATTCTTATCTTCTGCAAATGTGAATGATATGCCATCCACCTCCCAAGTCTTAGCCATTGACTCACCTACACAATTAGAAGCTATGTAATTTTTTCCTAATCACACACTTAACATTAATCTACAGGTAACCCCTAAACAAATCCAAGATCTTATCGCCATGCTTAGAACAAACAAAGATGCATTTGCTTGGGAATACCAAGACATGCGTGGCATTCATCTTAATACCTGCACCCACCATATTTATATTGAAGAAGGTAGTCATCCAGTTAGGCAACCACAACATTGGCTCAACCCTTCCTTGCATGAAATAGTTAAGGAGTTACAAAAACTATTAAATGTCGGGTTTATATATCCTATTTCAGATAGTTAGTGGTTTTCTCCTTTAGTTGTGGCTCCTAAGAAAAATGGTAAATGGAGAATTTGTGTTGATTATAGAGCATTAAATAAATCTATTAAGAAAGATCATTTTCCATTACCATTTATTGATCAAGTATTGGACACTCTTGCAAGTAAGAAGTTTTTCTCTTTTCTGGATGGGTTCAACGGTTACAACCAGATTCACATAGCACTAGAAGATCGGGACAAGACCACCTTCACTTTCCCTTGGGGCACCTTTGCCTATAGTGTCTTGCCATTTCGTCTATGTAATGCCCCTGCCACTTTTCAAAGAGCAGTTTTGAGAATTTTTGCAGATCTTCTCAATGATTGTGTCGAGGTATATATGGACGATTTTACTGTCCATGGTAATACTTATGAAGAGGCTAAAAAAAACTTAGAAAAGGTACTTAGGCGTTGTATAGATACCAATTTTTTATTTAGTCATGAAAAATGCCATATGCTTAGGACCAAAGGGATATTACTTGGCCATTACATCTCCTCTAAATGTATCCAAGTGGATCCTAAAAAGATCCAAATTATTCAAGACTTTCCTACACCTTCTAGCCAAAAATATGTTCGTATTTTTCTTGGTCATGGAGGATATTACCGAAGATTTATCCAAAATTTTAGCAAGATTGCCTCTCCCTTGTTTGCCTTATTAGCTAAAGACATTGCATTCTCTTGGACACCTGAGTGTCAAGAAGCTTTCGAGGCCATCAAGACAAAAATTGTAACCATACCAGTCCTTAGAGGTCCAAACTGGGAACTACCATTTCATATTCACACTAATGCCTCAGATTGTTCGATGGGAGTTGTGCTTGGAAAAAAAGAGGATAATCTCTTCTATTCCATCTACTACATCATCAAGAACTTCACAGGGGCTGAGGTAAATTACACAGTAACTGAAAAAGATTTTTTAGCTGTTGTGTATGAAATTAATAAGTTTTGTCATTATATTACTAGATATAAAGTATTTTTCCGCACAGATCATTCGACAATTCAATTTTTAATGAATAAACCTATGGTAATTGGTATAGTTATTAGATGGTTGCTTTTACTCCAAGAATTTGATATAACTATACTTGATAAGCTTGGTCAAGAAAATGTGGTTGAAGACTTTTTGTCTAGATTACAATAGCCAGGAAATGAACCTACTCCAGTGGACGGTGCATTTCCAAATGAGCACATTTTTGCTATATCAGTAAAGAGCCCATGGTTCGACAATATTGCAAACTATCTGATTACATGCAAGTTCCCTCCACATTTCTCCCTTAGGGAACGATGGAAGCTAGTTGGACTCAGTGGACATTACACATAGATCAACGAATTGCTCTTTAGCACATGTATTGACAATATCATGCGGCATTGTGTACCCAAAGATGATGTCTTCGATATACTTCGTGCATGCCACACAAAACCATGTGGAGGACACTTTGTTTCTCAGAGGATGTCTCAGAATATTCTTACTGTAGGCTACTATTGGCCTACAATCCACAAGGATTGTAAACACTATGTTCATCATTGCAACAAGTGTCAGTGTATGGGCCAACCCACATGCTTCGATGAGATACCCTTACACCCGCAGTTGTCCATAGAGCCATTTGAGAAGTGGGGCCTTGATTTTGTTGGCCTAATCAACCCGCCACCAAGAAATAAGGAATACATCCTTGTATGTACCAATTATGTAACCAAGTGGGTCAAAGTGGTAGCTCTGAAGCATGCCAGAGATACAAAAGTAGTAGATTTCTTGTACTCCAATATTTTCACAAGGTTTGGTGTGCCATGAGAGATAACCACAAATCAAGGACCACAATTCACGTTTGAGCTCAATTTTTCCTTGGTTCATGAGTATGAAATTCGCCATCGCAAGTCTACACCTTATCACCCTCAAGCCAATGGGCAGGTGGAAGTCACCAATAGAGAGATCGAGAATATTCTTACTAAGACAATTGCTCTTCATAAGCACGATTGGGCTACACGACTCCCTGAAGCTGTGTGGGCCTATCAAACAATGTGGAAGACCACCACTAGTCTGACCCCTTATGAACTCGTCTATGGTAAGAAGGCGGTTCTTCCCATTGAGTTTGAGATAAAAACTCTTCTCACTGCACTACAATTGGGTATGAGACTTTCTGATGCACAAAAGACACACATTGATCAACTACATTCCTTAGATGAATTGCACTAGGAAGCACTCTTTCACACCGAGGTTGTTCATAAATAGCGTACTCTATGGCATGACCATCATATCCAACAACGGTCATTCCAACCTGGAGGTTTGGCACTCTTATACGACTCCCGCTTCCAAGACTTCAAGGGAAATTTTCATGCATGATGGCTAGGACCCTATGAGATCCAGACCGTATATGATAATGGTGTTGTTCGTCTCTGTACAGTGGACTCTGAAAGAAGAGCTCTCCTTGTCAATGATCACTGCCTCAAACTATACAAGAAGCCTCTTTCCAAAGAAGCTTTCTTTTTAGAGGTGGTGCAGGAACTTACTGTTATTCCTTTTGGCCTCCTTTAGGATTGAGCCATAATAATATTGAAAATAAAAAAATGCAATAAAAGATCCAACAATGAAAACCCTTTTTGGGCGTTGTTGGCTGGTTAATGTTCGAAAATCGGTTTTCGGAAAGCATTACTCGTTGAATAAACTTAGTGGTGAAAATCAATTTTTCGGTGCCACTAGGAAATGGTAGATTGAAAATTGGGCAACCGAAGGTCTACTGTCAATATACATAATTAAAAAAAAAAATGAAAAAAATGTTCATGCATTGGCACCCCACCTTCTTGTCATTTTTCCACCAGGACCTATGTTACTTTGCACTGCAAGAGTTTGGGTCCCTCATTCCATTCATTCAGGGTCATACTTCAGCCTCCTATTCAGAACCATGGCCTATCCTTTCATGTCTTCCAGACGATGATATGCCTTGACACTGTTCCTTTCATCTTCTTGCCAAGAACCTCTACTTCGATGTCTCCGCTAGTTGGTGCTATCACTTGTTCTTGGTTGGGCTTTATACCCCTCCATTCCTGCTTCTGCCATTCATGTCACAATGGTTATTAG